>PVIW01005178.1:99364-112732 GCA_004026585.1 Noctilio leporinus
CAAAGTTTTTTGATCCAATCATCCACTGATGGGCACTTAGGCTGTTTCCAGCACTTGGCTATTGTAAATAGTGCTGCTATGAACATAGGTGTGCATAGGTTCTTATGAATTGGTGTTTCAGGATTCTTTGGGTATAGTCCAAGTAGTGGAATTGCTGGATCAAAAGGCAGTTCCATTTTTAGTTTTTTAAGGAAACCCCCATACTGTTTTCCACAGTGGTTGCACCAGCCTACATTCCCACCAATAGTGTATGAGGGTTCCCTTTGCCCTGCATCCTCACCAACACTTGTTTGTTGATTTACTAATGATTGCCATTCTGACAGGTATCTTATTGTGGTTTCAATTTGCATCTCTCTGATGACTAGTGATGTTGAGCATTCTTTCATATGCCTCTGGGCCCTTTGTATATCTTCCTCAGTGAGTTGTCTGTTCAGGTTCTTTGCCCATTTTTTAATTGGGCTGTCTGTCTCCCTGGTGTTGAGTTGCATTAGTTCTTTATATATTTTGGAGATCAGACCCTTGTCTGAGGTATCATTGGCAGTTATGTTTTCCCATACAGCTGGTTCCCTTTGAATTTTGCTGATATTTTCTTTAGCTGAACAGAAACTTTTCAATTTGATATGGTCCCATTTGTTGCCACTCTTTTTATTAGATACTCCTCATATGCAATTCCAGTGCTGCACACAGAGGCCCTTTTGAATTGCTAATCATAGAGTTGCTTGAGGGTAGGTTACTTGAGGGAGGTACTGGTGGAGGATGGAAAATAAAGGAAGAGTCTGTTTGGCTGTGGAGGGCACTAGATAAGTCAGTTCTTTATTTAACATACTAATACACCAATGAGTTTGACATAATTCAAATGTGGTTGAATACTATGAAATACAACTTTTTTTCCCCTCTTTGCCCTCTTTTCTTTCTTCCTTAAAAATGTGGCTAAATACAGCTCTGTGCCTCTGCAGGGAATTTAATTATCAGGTCTGATTTTGCCATCTTTTTTTTTCTCAGAAGTGTGGTGGAAGGTAATAATGTATGGCAGAAGAGAAATTGAGCATTGGTTAGATTTTGTTTCTTGTTCTGTTTAAAAATAGCACAGAGTACTAGATATTCATGTTGTATATTGATGTATATTGAACTATTGACCAAAATATAGGTGTAATATAAATATTGTTTGGATAAGAATGTTTTCAAATAGGGCTTTTCTTTTCTTTCTCCTTATAAATAATGATTGCATATAGTTCATTCTTTTCTATGGCTTCCCAGAGGAGATTTTTATAAGAAAGTTAAAAAATAGAACCTTGTGAGCAACTAAACTGAAGAAAATAACATATAATACAAATGAAGAAAATAAATTCTAACTGCATGCCTAGACTTTTCTTCAAAATAGCATATGTAGGTTTAATATTCATGGATTTTGTTTATTTGACTTTAGTGTAAAAGTCAATATCATGTAGCACATGGTCAGAGATTAGGAGTTAGGGCAGTGTGAGAAGACAAGTCAGCCTAGTCAGCCAAACACAGAATAGTAGTTTTGTTTTTTCTGCTAGAGGCCAAACTCGTATAATTTTACACCTCATTGAAATAAATATTTAAGTGTGTGGTATATAGTGACTGACCACATGTGTGTGTGTGCGTGTGTGTAAATTATATTTAAACTTAGTAACTAAATAACTTCATTTTAGAGATAAAAAAACCGAAGTACAAAGAGGTTAACTAGTACAAGATCACATAGCTGTAAATTGGCAGTCATGATTCAAAACAAGTTGGTCTAACTTGAAGACTGTCGCTTTGCCATTATGCCATTAATGCCTCACTTGAATTCAGTAGTGAGTTAGGTGATTGAGGCACAGGAGCCATCTCTTGTGGCTAAAGGTTATCCTGTTTGAATAATTACTTCTTGTTTGAATAGTTGGCAGAGGGGATAACCAAAGTGGTTTCTTTAACCAGCCATCCTTTTTTATCAGAGCCATGGAATTGTACGTATAAAAGGCATGAGGTGACAGTGGAAGAAAAAGGTGAGCAGGAAGGTAAATTAGAGAATAACAATAAATGCTATTGATTAGAGGTAAATATGCAGGTACTACGTAACAGTTTTTTATACCATGATTGATTGCAAAAATGGTCACAGTTCCTTACTGTCCCCTCTGTCCTTAACATTTTTTTTCAATGTGACTTCACAGTTATTCACATAAAATATAAAATCTACTGTCCCAACCCCTGAATTTTGGGGGCCCTTGTGACTGGCTTTGAGCAATAGAATGTGGCAGAGGTGGCATTATGCTTCTTCTGAGTTTTGGTTTCAGAAGGACCAAGAGCATTTATTTTTCCTCTGTCTTGGACTTCTGCCATTCCAGGAGAAAATGTTGATGGGAAGGCATGGCCAGTTACCCTCATAGCTGGAACTGGTAGCTAGCCAGCTAGGAAAAGCTCATGATGCAGGCTCTCTAAAACCAGCCAAGGCTGTCCTCAATCAACAGAACTGCTGATTGATGTTCTATAAGTTTATGAATGAAAATACATAAGCCCTGACATTTTGGTCATTTTTATGCAAGAGCAAGTGATAAATATTATCTCCTAAAATATCATAACAAAGTGTGTGGTAGGCATTATTAACATGTCAGAAATAACAAAGTTCTGTTATAGTAACATTGTAATGGTGGAATCCAGTATTTACTCTCAGGTTGTATGACCTTATGCTGAGGTCTTGTCCTACTCAAGAAAATAAGCAATTGACAGTAATGAAAACTTAGATATACATTTACATTTCTCCTTATTTCTGATTCAAATTTTTAAGCCATGAATCAAGACAGGTTTTATGAAGCAAATTCCAGTACCCATAGATTTGGCTTCACTTCAACACAAACCAGTTTATTTGGTTATCATTATAAAAAGATAGGCCAAAATCCAAGATGGAAGCAAATTCACTTATTTATTCAACAAACATTTGTTAAGTGCCTTCCATATGCTGGGTCCTGTGCTTGGCATTATTAAGAATCTATGATTTCAGAAAGAACTCTCAGCTCAATAATTTAGGCAGAACAAGGCGAGCTATTCGTAAGTGCGAAGACTAATTGGAAATTTCCTAGTTTAAATGCTATGCTTATACTGCAATGAGAGTGCTAGGGATCTAAAGGGAAATGCACATAAATTTTAAAACAATTTGTCAGAATAATTAAGCATATTAAGAATGGGATTTGGAGCCAATTTTTTTCAACCCACTCTGTAGAGAACACAGCATAAATTTGGAGCAACTGGTTTATAACACCAATTCTACTACAGCCATGGATCCAAGTCAAATACTGATTATTGACCCAGCTTTGTGTATTGCCAGAGACAGAAGAGGATATAACACCAAGAAGCATGCTAGAGCTACCGAGTCAAAATGACATTTGCCACTTATTTTATGCAGCTCTCCTTTCTTTTCCATTACTTCCAGCTAAAACAAAAACAAAAACAAAAACAAAAAACACTGGTTTCTTTCAGGAAGATTCTCTGTAATGAATTCTAGGCTTGGTCAACCATTGAAAAATAAATTTTCTTTTGTCTCACAGTGTATAATTTTTTTCTTTCTAACTCTTGAGAAGGAACTACTGATAGGAATTAATGGTGTTTGCTTTTAGAAAACAATAGGGTCTGACTCAGAATTGTACAAGATCTATTTTATTTTCTTATTGCAAAGAAAAGTTCCAACACCTTGTCACTGCCCGGTACAAGGACTATTTTTTACAGGGAAAAAAAAATAAAGTTTCTACTGTATTTGACTTATATTATTATAAATGAATATATAATAAGTGATAAGAATTCTATTTTCTGGTAATCTAAAAAATAGTAGCCTACATTGAGGAAAGTAGGTACTTTTTCTCTATTGATTGAAGTAATAAAAATGCATTTCCTCTGTATCACAAATCTGAGCCTATTTTTCATGATGCTTTTATCTCCATGTATCAGATGTGATCTCAGAGCCCAAGGAATGACTGGTTCTTTCCACTTTAAGTTCACAAATAGAAACCCAGTTATTTAAGAATGATGTATGTTCTTAACATATTTGTAGTCAAAGCCAAACTTTTCAGTGGAGAAGGAAACAAATTCCAAATATGATAGTCTTCCTGATTGAAATTCTCCATGTACTCATTGCAATGTACTTAACATTTGAGTTTCCAAAGAGGCCATCCCAATTTGCCTAACAGGATGGTGTCATTTATTCTTTCTCCATTCTGCTTACATGATGCACTATATTAAAGCCTTAGATCTACTCCCCATTGATTTATTATTAACCCTCTTATCCTTAGTCCAATTCAACAAATCTTTATTGAAGGTCTACAAAGTATTATCTGATGTTTGATTGTAGTTTATAGGTGATCTGGATGAAACTTCACCAGGAGGAAGTGATGTCTATTTCAATTGTATGGAAACCAGAGCCAACTCTCATTTGTGTGGGTCTTCAACGTGGTTTGACACATGAGGTTACATCAGTGCCTTAGAGGACTTTTCTCTCTTTCTCCTTTTTTTTTCTTTCTTTCTTTCTTTCTTTCTTTCTTTCTTTCTTTCTTTCTTTCTTTCTTCTTCTTTTTTTATAAAGTTAATCATTTATCCATCTACTCCAGAGCAAGAAAAATCTAGAGACAACTTTCCTTTCAGTTTTGTGTCTCTGGTGAAAAGCATTCAGACATGTGGCTGTAGTGGTGTCACTTTGATCATCTGGCTGTCAGTTTGTGGAGCTATGCTGATTCTGTCACTGGTATGACTATTTGCCAAGACTATCTTTTACTCTCCCCTCTCATTCAAACCTAGTATTCACACTGTAATGGCATCCTGTCATTTTCTCTTTTGAGCTGTCTTTCAGCTCCTGCCCTCCTCTCCTTTCCCATTACCACCCCGGTAATCTAGGCTTGTTTTTATTGCAATGGTGCTCAGTTAATTTTTTTCACTCTAGTCTTTACCATCTCTAGCCCATTGTTCATAATTATACCATTTCAATGTTCCTAAAGCTCTAGTTTTCTTCTGTTATTCCCTGCTGAATAGCTTAGAGTCATTCTCTGTTACCATTTTATAAGCACTTTCTAACTGGTACATCCTATTCCATTCAAACCAAGACTTCCACTTATCCCAATTCACCTATATGCTACACAAAGAGGCATGCTTATTCTTGCCTTGTCGCCTTTTGAATGTTTTTCTTCCAACCCAAAATTTCCTCATTATCCCCTTCCTTATCAAAATCCCAGTAATGTTCTCAGGAATTAATACATGTTCATTTCTCCCAACATCTCTAACAGCTTCAACCTACACTCAAAACCCTCTGTGCTTCCACAGCACTGATGAAAACTCTATAACAGCACCTATCACTATGTGCTAGAATTTCCTATTCCCATGATTGTGTCTCACACTCAATAATGAGCCCTCTGATGACAGAAAATCATCCTCTTGTTTGCTTTTGTAACCTTATGTACCCAGAAATGTTTGTCCCATAGCAGCTTCTCATTGAAAACTTATCAAACTATTTAAAACTCTCCCTTTTCTAAATACTTAATTCTAAACTGGAAGAGAAGTTTAGCAACATACCACATGTCTAAAGATGAATGTAATGGTAAACACATATACCCAGGGATGATGGAGCTTTCACGAACTCAAGCAATCTTTTATTTATAACTATTTTCTTCTCCAAGCTCCTTAATAATTATACCTTTGATCCTTTGATAGAATCTAGCACAGCTATGATTACTGAGAATCTGGTGATTTGAATGTTTAGGCTTTTAGAGCACACAATTCTCAGGCTGAGCTAAAACACTATCCTAAAGGCAGACAACTGATTTTCTGTTTACACCTTTATGGACCTATCAAATCACAGAAAGCTACTGTACGTTTCATTTTCATTAGTTCATGTAAGGTAATGTAGTCATGTGATGCAAATATCTCCAGAACTTCTAGATCCAAAGGATACTGATGATACACAATTTTTTCCTGCAACTATGGTGGGATCTCCTTAATGATAGAAAATTTGATGTATATAATTATGTTTGTCCATAATGTATGGTCTCCAGGACACAGTAAATACTAAGTGAATACTTGCTGAGTGAATGACTAGATCACAGTAACTAAGAGCTAAACTTAGTAGTGGCTCAGGGAAATAAATATCAATGTGGAATAAACTAAAGAACCACTATAGTGGAATGTTATTTTCATTCTCTGTCCCTCTTTGTGTTTTGTTGAGCACAGTCACTCCCATTAGCTTACATATTGTCAATGGCTGTTTTTCCTTTTGTGTTACAATAAGCAGAATACAGTAGTTGGAACAGAAACTTTATGTTCTACAAACCAAAAATATTAACTATCAGGCCCTTTATAGAAATGTTTTTTCTTTTCTTAGGGCTGGATTTATTATTTTATTGATTATAGATTTAAGAAAATATTAAAAATGTACATTAAACTTAAAAATGTATCTTGTCTGTGGCCATTCCACTGCAAATAGCACAAAAAGTAAAACACTTTTTTGTGTTCAAAACTTATCAAATTCAGCAAAGATATCACCTACATCCTAGACAGAGGAAGGAAGTTATATTATACAACTTCATTGTTTATGTTTGTCTTAATCCTTTATATCAGTGAAAATATCACCTAACATAGAAAATATCACAGAGGAGCTATATCAGAATACCAAAAACATTACCAGTATACCACTGTCCTTGTACTAGCGCTCCAGGCCTGAGGTGAGGCCAATGGATGTGTAAAAGAGAGACAGTTTCTGCCCTCAATGCTTCACACTGTTCAGACAGAGAGAATGCCTCCCTGCTGCCCTTGTGCCCATGTGATTGTTTCCTGCCATGGACCACAGGTGGCACTTCAAATCTACCATCAGCAAGAGGGAAACCTTGAAAATAAGCATAGGGAAAGTTATTAGATATTCATTCTTCCCTTTCATACTAGTAAAGTACATTTTGTATTTATAGATATGACTAATAACAATATAAAATCTGCATAATTAAAGAATTGGAGCCAATTCAACATTTCTAATGAAAACACATTTTGGAAAGAAGCTTTAAACAAGTGTTAAAAAAAACAATCCCCACCCCCTACCAACTTTTTAACTTTTGGTCTAGAGTAATACCTAATACCTATTAGGTATTCATAAATGCCTATTATATGAACTAATGAAATAATAAACATGAGTCAGAGATAAAACACAGATAATATGTCATCATGCTTTCAAAGAGGGTCCTAAAGAGATCTGAAAAGTATAGAAACCCTGAAATAGATGTCCACTCACATTCCTTAATCTATAGAGACCTATAGTGCTATGGAAGAGAATTTGAATTTAGCCCCAATTAGCAAGGATTTATTAACACTTTTTGATGGTCTATGTCTTTAAAGAGGATTAGAGTGAGAGAGAAATAGGTTCTTGAAAGAAAATCACCATTGAGAAAATAAATCTGATGAGGGGTGGGTAGACTATGTTGGGAACTACTTGGACAAAGTCATTATTCTGGCTAATAAAGGGTTGTGTCTGACATTCCCATGGCCCTACTACCTTGACAAGGATTGTGGTGCAACATCAAGAATAGAATAAGACATTTCACTGTGAACCTCTCTGGGAAATCTCCTAGAGACCTTGAGATCCCTCCTCTGACAAGAGCATGTTAAACAAAGCTGCTGCTGTTTTAGTTTAGGCTGCTATAAGCTAGTTAGCTTATAAACAACATAAGTTTTTTTCTCACAGCTTTGGAAACTCGAAGTTCAAGATTAAGGTGCCAGCATGGTCAGATTCTGGTGAGAACTCTTCCTGGTGTGTAGGTGGCTATCTTTCTTGTAGTTTTACATGGGGAAGCAAAGGGGAGGAGAGGGAGTGAAAGAGAGCACTAGTGAGAGAGCTCTTTCTTGCCTCTTCTAATAGAGACACTATTCCCATTTATGAAGGTCCACTCTCCTGACTTAATTATCTCCCAGAGGCCCCACCTCTTATACCCTTATGTGGGGGCCTAGGATTTTAACATGAATTTGGAAGAACACAAACATTTGATTCCTAACACTTCAGTGGTTCATTTTTTGTAGGAAATGAGAATATACTTATGAGTCAGACCACAATAGTCAAGAGACTGAAAAAGTATTTGGAACCTTAGAATCCAGAGCTGAGGTATTTCATTAGCAGCAGCTCTGCTGATAAATCAGAGCCCCCGGCCAGAAGTAATTGGAGTGCGGTATCTCTGGAAAAGGTGCGCTGTCCGCCTCGTCAAGTTGATAGGAACTTATTGCACTGAGATTTGGAGTATTGCTGGCAAAGAAGCAGAGTCTTACATACTGATTGGTGATGCCAGAGATATGTTGGGTTCAATAACTGCTCAACCTCAGAAGGCATGATAATTTTAGTTTATTTTTTTACAGAAAAGAAACTGAAAAGGACTTATGATACCACAAAAAAGGGCTTTTGGGAATGCTAATTTGATTTCAGCTTGCTTACATAATAGCCAGATCCAGAAAAACTTTGGTATACTCTAAACTCAACAATCTTTATTTTTTAAACACAAAATACACTGACTGAAGGCCCGTTTCCAAGTTGGTCTGGATTCAGACCTCAGATAGTAGCAGGAGACTGTGAGATGAGATAGGAGGGTTAAACTATACTTACGTTATACAATTTCCAAATAATGATTGTGTTTCCCTCCTCCCTCTCTGTGAGTGGAACCTGTCCTGAAACCCAGATGCAGGCCCTTGACCCTCCGGCTTCAAGCCTCCTCTCATCACTCAGCCGTCAGCAGTATTTATTGTGCATTGATTGGGAGGAAAACATAAGCCAAACCTTTCTTTTTTCCTTGAGGGAGCACAGCTTACACTGCAGGCAATAAATAATGACACAGAATCAGAGCGAACAGCAGCTCCTGTGGTGCACAGGACAGCAGGTGTACGTTGCTAGAAAGTTAGAAACTCAAGAATTTGGTCCCTGATGGCAATAGGCCGAGGTTACTGGGAAAGGAAGCCATGTGGCCTTGTATCCCACAGACATGACCAACATATTCATTAGAAGAGTAAAGAGGCAGAGTGTAATTGTGGGCAGCTGTGTGGATTGTATTGGTGAACATTTGAAAAAAATAAAAAAGAAAGGAAAGGAAACCTATCTTTTGTAGTTGGGGAAAAAGGAAAGGTCAGAAGCCCATGTCACAACAACAGGGTGTGTTTCTGAATTGTTCCCTGGGGACCTACAATACAACTCTTTTTCTCTCTATTATGTCCCTTTTCTTTGTTTTCTATTCCTACCCCTGCTTTCCATATGAAGGGGTAAAAAATAGAACTAATTCAGGACTAAAGAAAAATTTTAAACATTTATTGATGCTGCCAATAAGCATAGAAATGAATTAAACACATTGGCTACATACACACACACACACAATCTTGCCCTGAAATTCAGTCTAATTGGAGAGTAAGACAGGTGAAAAATTATGATACAGAGTAATAACAATCAATTACCTATTCCATTTCAACTACTGGAAAATATTTAGTCCATAAATTTATAATAAAACTTATTCATGGTGTTATAATGGCATAACACAAAATTTGGATCTTCCTCTGGTTTTAAAAGCAATTTCTGTTCCTTGTCTGATTTTGAGATGTTAGGTGTATTAGAAATGGTTGATTTCTTATAGAAATTATCAGAAATGTAATATTTATTTGCTGAACTTTTGACATGGCCTTACATTGGTTTCACTTTTTTTGTTGTTGTTGGGTTTTTTACTTATTTATTATTGATGTGGAATTTGTATTTTTATCTGAGTCTATTAAGATAAAAAGAAAAATCTCAAGGGAGTTATGCTGGTATTTTTTATGCATGTTTATCTCTTGGTATACTTACATAATAATTCTGATCTAAGAAGGAAATAGTTTTGGAAAACCAAAACTGTAAGATTTGTGTGATGCTTGTTTTTCTCTTCAGATAGTTCACTCTGAAAACCAATGTTTTAGAGAAGAGACCTGTGTTGCCATTTATTTTTAATATATCATATCTGGATGATATAAGTAGTAAAATATATATAAATAAGGGACTTTAGCAAATACTGGCACTAGTCATTTCTCTCTCTGCCTGTCTCTCTCTCCCTATTGGCATTTACCATGGAACTAAAACCACTGAGTCATTGTAGAAGAAAAATCTATGGCATAAAAAACTGAAAAATGGTTATCTACAGCCAGTCTTTCAACCTCTCCATTGATTGAACAGGGTTACATGATGAAATAACTGCTGGTAAGAGATATAGACCCTTCAATTTACTCAGAAAATGGAAAGCTAGGCATTCTTGTGAGTTTTCAGCAGCCCATCAAACTTGACTCATCAAAGGCAAAGTTGTGATTGTTTCTATTGCTCAGCAGGAAAACACTTTATGTATTTATCAAGCAAAAACTTTTCTTTTTCTTCTCTGCTCTGTTGTTTGAATAAGTAAAATAAAAATACTTGATTATTTTTCCATATAAGTGTTGGATATTTACTGAGCATTCGTACCAATCTGAATTTCACCATTAGCCTCATGTTTTTGGACACCATTGGCAAAGGAGAAAAGCCAAAAGTGAAAACTGCTCTAAGCAAAAGTGTGAACTTAAAAGCAATGATGTGCTAATGGCCCTAATAAAACTTAGTTATTTTCACCTTTCTTCAGCTTTTAATGGGTTCCAGGAAGAATTGAGGAGGGTTGTATTGCTCAGGAGCCTATTGGTGGAAAACAGAAGTGAGGGGTTGTGGCAGTTACAGTTACTTATTGGTGATGAGAAAAAGGTAGTTGCTGTCTTGAGGTGGACAGAGAAAATAATCCTCCCTCTTGCTGGTTATATAAGATGCAATGAGTGTAGTGTGTGAGATCTCTCTCTTCATGGTTTCCTGCCTTCCTGTCGATGAGGTTTCCTTCAGTCCTTTTTTCACAAAAGCTGCAGCTGATTTGTAAAACAAAACAAACAGCAAAAAAGCCAGAAACAGAAAAAATCTCAAATGTGGAGGTATATAGACACATCGATAGAAACAATAGAGAAAGAGCATGCTTGATCTTATATATTCATTTACTGTATGGAAGGAAGAGAAAAGAGAGCTGAGAATCCAGAAACAAGGACCAAACAATTTGGACTGGGACATCAGGTGGAAATAGATGCAGTGGACACCAGAGATCATCCATGAGACCTTGCTCTGGTATAGTGAATAGCTTGACAAAAGCACACCTTCTCCATTCAGCACATAGGAAGTTTACAAAAATTAAGAATGTCAGGACCTGGAACAATGTTTTGTTTTTTATAAATATACTTTCTTTTTTAAAAGATTTTATTCATTATTTTTAGAGAGAAAGGCAGGGAGGGAAGAAGAAAGGGAGAGAAATATTAATGTATGGTTGCCTTACACCTGCCTCCAGCTACAGACTCAGCTGGAGACCTGGCTTGCAATCTGGTTACGTGCCCTTACTGGGAATCAAACCAGCAACCTTTGGGTTCATAGGCTGGCACCAATCCACTGAGCCACACCAGCCAGGTATAATAATGTTTCAATCTACAAAAATGCTATTGGCAAAATAAATAAGAAAGAAAGAAAGAAATGCTTTGTGTAATATCTAAAGTTTATAATTTGGTTAAACAATAGTAGTGAAGGGGCATATTTCAAGATACTGACATTAGATTTCTGATTTGTTTAGTGTCTTCAAACTATTTTCACTTGTTTCTCTTTTCTTCTAATACATAGTGAACATTTATTATGAGTTTAGCACAATAGTAATCATTTTACACACATTTTCACAGTTGATCCCTATGAGGTATTATAATTACCCTCAATTTATAGATAAAGAACCTGAAATTTGGAGCGATTATGTAACTTGACCAAAATCATATACTGAGTAAGTGGGAATGAGGATCTGATAGCTAGTCTCTTTGTTTTAAAGTCAATGCTTTAAATTTTATTTTATATTCTCTTTCTAAATGAAGAAATAATAAAAAGATTAATAATATTAGTCATAAACCTACAATATAATCTAGTGGTTTATTTTTTAATTAAGATCATATTTCTTGATCTTATGCCATATCTTCTGAATTAAAATGTTTGCAAGTAAGATGGAAGAAGTATGTGCCATTTATAAAATTTACATAGATGAGTTGTAAAATAACAAGGAATACAATGAAAGTATATAAATTAGAGATTAGATTATTTTCTGAAGGGACTTTAAAACATATGTAATTTATATGTGTTTACATAGGCCATACAAGTTAAAGCAATGACATACTATTTTATACCCACTAGAATTGCTCAAATAAAAAGACTGATAATACCAAGTGTTGACAAAGACATAGAACAACTAGAATTTCTGGTGGGATTACAAAATGATACCATCATTTTGGAAAACTATATTGACAGTTTCTTATAAAATTAAACACATGTATATCCTATGTTACAGAAATTCCACATCTAGACCTGTACACAAGAGACGTAAAACATGTATTTACCAAAGATTTGTACATCAATGTCCATAAGAAATTCACTCATATAAATCAAAAATTAAAAATAATACAAATATCCATGAACAGAAGAATAAATAAACAGGTTGTGGTATATTTATATATTGGAATACTACTCAACAATAATAAAGAACAAATGAATGATACATGAAACATGGACAAATTTTACAGACATTTTAGTGAGATAAAACTAGATTATTCTATTTATATGAAGTGCAAGACCAGTCAGGACTAGTCTATGGTGACAGAAGTCAGTAATTTCTTCTGTGTGTGGAGTACGCCAGGTACAGAGAGACTGAAAAGGAGCATGATAAAGTTTTCTGGAATGATGAAAACATTCTATATCTTGTTTTAGATGATGGTTGCACAAAAGTATAAAGATGTCAAAATTCATTTTTTGAAAACTTTAAATCTGACATGTAAGCTATACTTCAATTTTAAAAATCATGCAGTTTCGTTGTCACACTCTTCCTCCACTTATAAATGAGAAAACTGAGGCTCAGGGAAGATCAGGTAAGATTTTCTATCTCAATTTATAGGATTCCCATAAAAAGTTAGGTCTCCTTAATTCTTTCTATCTTTTAAATTTATATTGAATTAATTTGAGTGACATTGGTTAATAAAATTAAACAGCTTTCAAGTGTACAATTCTGTAATATATCATTGGTATATTGCACAGTGTGTTCACTTTCCAAAGTCAAGTCTCCTTCCATTACTTTTTTTTTTTTTTTTTTTAATTTTATTGTTGTTGTATTACATCCATCCCCATTTTGCTCCCCTCTGTCCCCCCACCCACCCACCCATTCCCCCCAAAGTCAATCCCACCTGTTGTCCATGTCCATGGTTCCTTTATACTAGGTTCTTGTCTAAGCTGCTCCCCATCTTTGCCTCTACCTCTCCCTCCCCCCTACCCCG
>PVIW01005179.1:0-11601 GCA_004026585.1 Noctilio leporinus
GTTGTTAGTTTTGCTCATTATTGTCCCGTAATGGGTGAGATCATATGATATTTGTCCTTCGCTGACTGGCTTATTTCACTAAGCATAATACTCTCCAGTTCCATCCATGTTGTTGCAAAGGGTACAAGTTCCTTCTTTCTTTCTGCTATATAGAATTCCATTGTGTAAATGTACCAAAGTTTTTTGATCCAATCATCCAGTGATGGGCACTTCCAGCAGTTGGCTATTGTAAATAGTGCCGCTATGAACACAGGTGTGCATAGGTTCTTATGAATTGGTGTTTCAGGATTCTTTGGGTATAGTCCAAGTAGTGGAATTGCTGGATCAAAAGGCAGTTCCATTTTTACTTTTTTAAGGAAACCCCATACTGTTTTCCACAGTGGCTGCACCAGCCTACATTCCCACCAACAGTGTATGAGGGTTCCCTTTGCCCCTCATCCTCGCCAACACAAAGTGATAGTCTTAATGTAAAATATTGGAAGTGCTAGGATGCATCTGGAACATTTTCAGTGCTTATAAGTGGACATTGTCTGCCATTAGAAGTCAGGCATTCAGCAGGAGAAATGCTCTACCATCAATAGACCAAAATCAGGACAATTACCAGTACTTCGTAAATGTTGGGTGGTGTACTTATGTCAGTAGTCATTTTCACAGAAAGGGGAGAATTGGTGGTAGAAGTTGATGTAAAAGGTAGCTAAGCAGTTTTAGTAAATTTCAAGTTTAATATGAGCAAGCAGTGTTAAGTAGTTATTAAATACATAAGGCTGTCTTGGGCTTTATTAATAGAATGATACTGTCCAGATCCCAATGAGTGATAAATTCTCTATACTGACTCATGGTCAGCCCTTATTTGAAGTTGAGCTGTAGGTGTCATGTTTTGCAAAGCATGTTTTAAAAACCCCTCCAAAAATGATAATTATAGGGGATTGTAATTTTATTTATTAGGTGTTTGGGGATTTTTTCAGTTAATTTAATTTATTATTGTTGTATTACAATTGTTTTATTTTTTCCCCTTTGCTCTTCCCTGAACCCCTTCCCTGACCTCCCTCCCTCAGTCAATCTCCAGCTCATTGTCCATGTCCATGGGTCCTCCTCGTTAGCTCCCCATCTGATCACTTCCCCAACTTTTCCCCTTCTCCCCCTTCTGTCTAGTCACCATCATTCTGCTTCTCTCTCTCTCTCTCTTTTTATTTTTTCTGTGTCTCTTGTTTCTTTCTGCCCGCCTGTATGTTTTGTTTGTTAGTCTCCTGTATTAAATGAGAAATACAGTATTTAACTTTTGCTGCCTGGTTAATTTCACTAAGCATGATACTCTCCAGTTCCATCCACGGTATTGCAAATGGTAGGAGTTCCTTCTTTCTTTCTGCTGCATAGAATTCCATTGTGTGAATGCACCAGTTTTTTGATCCATTCATTCACTAAAGGGCACTTAGGTTGTTTCCACATTTGGCTATTGTAAATAGCACTGCTATGAACATAGGAGTGTTTCAGGATTCTTTAGGTATAATCCTAGCAGTGGAATCACTGGGTCATAAGGTGGTTCTATTCTTAGTACTTTGAGGAAATTCCATGCTGTCTTCCATAGTGGCTACACCAGTCTGCGTTCCCACCAGCAGTGCACCAGGGTTCTCTTTTCTGCACATCCTTGCCAGCACTTGTTGTTTGTTGATATGTTGATGATGGCCATTCTGACAGTTGTCAGGTGGTACCTCGTTGTGGTTTTAATTTTCATCTAGCTGATGGCTAGTGATGTTGAACATTCTTTCATATGCTTATGAGCTCTTTGTATGTCTCCCTTGGAGAAGTGTCTGTTCAGGCCCTCTAAACAGACATGTTTTAATTGAGCTGTCTGTCTCCCTGGTGTTGAGTCATATTAGTTCTTTGTATATTTTGGAGATCAGACTCTTGTCTGAAGTTTCATTGGCAAATATGTTTTCCCATATGGTTGGTTCCCTTCTCATTTTGTTGATAATTTCTTTAGCTGAGCAAAAAACTTTTCAGTTTGATGGAGTCCCCTTTGTTTATTTGATCCTTTATTTCCCATGCCTTGGGAGAGATATCCGTGAAAATATTGCTGCGTGGGATATCTGCAATTTTTTTTTTGCCTGTGTTTTCTTCTAGGACTTTTATGGTGACACTGCTTATGTTTAAGTCTTTTATCCATCTTGAGTTTATTTTGGTGTATGGTATAAGTTGGTGGTCTAGTTTCATTTTTTTACATGCACCTGTCCAGTTCTCCCAACACCACTTGTTGAAGAGGCTTTTTGCACTCTGTTTTATGTTCCTTCCCCCTTTGTCAAATATTAGTTGCCCGGAAAGTCCTGGGCTTATTTCTGGGCTTTCAATTCTGTTCCATTGATCTACTTGTCTGTTCTTCTGCCAGTACCAGACTGTTTTTATTACCATGGCTTTGTAATATAGTTTGAATTCTGGTATTGTAATTATTCCTACTTTGTTCTTCTTTCTCAAGATTGCTGTAGCTATTTAGGGTTGTTTTTGACTCAATATAAAATTTTTGAGTATTTGTCCTAGGTCTGTGAAATATGACATTGGTATTTTACTAGGGATTGAATTTAATCTATAGATGGCTTTGGATAATGTGGACATTTTTATGATGTTAATTCTTCCCATCCATGAACATGGTATATGCTTCCATTTATTTGTATCTTCTTTCATTTCCTTCTTCAGCATTCGTTTTCTGAGTACATGTCTTTTATCTCCTTGGTTAACTTTATTCCTAAGTACTTTATTTCTTTTGTTGCTATAGTAAATGGGATTTGCTTTCTAGTTTCTTTCTCTGATGTTTCCTTGTTAGTGTATAAAAATGCTTTTGATTTCTGGATATTGATTTTGCATCCATCAATTTTGCCTAATTTGCTTATTAAGTTGAGTAGATTTTAGGTGGAGTCTGTAGGGTTTTCTATGTACACTATCATGTCATCTGCAAATAATGACAGTTTGACTTCCTTCTTTCCAATTTGGATGCCTTTGATTCCTTTTTCTTGTCTGATTTCTGTGGCTAGAACTTCCAAAACTATTTTGAATAGAATTGTAGAGAGTGGACACCATTTCCTTGTTCCTGATCTTAAGGGAAAGGATTTCAGTTTTTCCCCATTGAGTATGATGTTAGCTGCAGGTTTCTTGTATATGGCCTTCATTATGTTGAAGTATGCTCCCTCTATTCCCATCTTGCCAAGCGTTTTTTGTTTTGTTTTGTTTTGTTTTTTTATAAAAGGGTGCTGTACTTTACCAAATGCTTTTTTGGCATCTATTGATATGATCATATGGTTTTTGTCTTTCAGTTTGTTTATGTGGTGTATTACATTTATTGATTTGCAAATGTTGTACCATCCCTGCATTCCTGGGATGAATCCTACTTGGTCATGATGTATGATCTTTTAAATGTATTGGTGGGTCCCGTTGGCCAATATTATGTTGAGAATCTTTGCATCTATGTTCATCAGAGATATTGGCCTGTAGTTTTGTTTCTTTGTTGTGTCTTGACCTGGTTTTGGGATTAGAATTATATCAACCTCATAGAAAAAGTTTGGAAGTCTTCCCTCTTCTTGGATTTTTTGGAATAGGTTGAGAAGGAATAACTCCTGCTAGTTCTTCCCTAAATGTTTGGTAAAATTCACCTCAGTACCTGTCTGGTCCAGGGTTCTTGTGTGCTGGGAGTTTTTTGATTACTTCTTCAATTTTATTAGTTGTCATTGGTCTATTCAGGCTTTCTGCTTCTTCTTGATTCAGTTTTGGTAGATTATACATTTCCAGAAATGTGTCCATTTCACCCAGGTTGTTGTATTTCCTGTCATATAGTTGTATTTTCTTTCAATCTTTTGTATTTCTGAAGTATCAGTTGTGATTTCTCCTGTGTTGTTACTGATTCTGTTTATTTGGGTCCTCTCTCTTTTTTTCTTGATGTGTCTAGTTAAAGGCTTGTCAATTTTGTTTATCTTTTCAAATAATCTGCTTCTGGATTTATTGATCCTTAGAATTGTGCTTTTTGTCTCTATGTCATTTAGTTCTTCTCTGATCTTGATCATTTCCTTCCTTCTACTTGCTCTGGGCTTTGTTGAAGTTTCTCTAGCTCTTGCAGTTTTATGGTTAGGTTGTTTGTATGAGTTTCTTCTAACCTTTTTTAAGTAGGCCTGTATTGCTATGAACTTCCCTCTGAGCACTGTCTTTGCTGTGTGTCCCATAGGTTTTGGGGTGTTTTGTATTCATTTTCATTTGTTTCTAGAAACTTTTTGATTTTTTCTTTGATCTCTTTGTTAATCCATTCATTATGTAATAGCATGTTATTCAGTCTTCATGAATTATAATGCTTTTGAGTTTTTCCCTTGAGGTTGGTTTCTAGTTTCAAGGCATTGTGATCTGAGAAGATGCTTGGTATAATTTCAATTTTTTTAAATTTGTGGAGGCTTGTGTTGTTTCCTATCATGTGGTTTATCTTTGAGAATGATCCATGTGCACTTGAAAAGAATGTGTACTTTGATTCTTTGGGGTGAAAAGTTCTGTATATGTCAGTTAAGTCCATTTCATCTAGAGTGTTGTTCAAAGCTATATAGCATGCTTGATGGTTTTTTGCTTGGAAGATCTGTCCATTGTTGATAGTGGGGTATTTAAATCCCCTACTATGAGTGTGTTGCTGCCTATATCCTTCTTGAAGTTCTCCAAGTTTTTCTTATATATTTGGGTGCTCCTATGTTGGGTGCATATATGTTTACAAGGGTTATCTCTTCTTGGTGGATTGTTCCCTTAAATATTATGAAATATCCTTCTTTGTCTCTTTTTATGGCCTTCATTGTAAAATCTGTTTTGTCTGATATAAGTGTTGCTACCCCTGCCTTTTTTTTATTCATGTCCATTTGCTTGTAATATATTTCTTCATCCTTTCACTTTCAGTCTGTGTTGATCATTTGTTCTGACATGGGTTTCTGGTAGACAGCATATTTGTGGGTCATGTTTTCTTATCCATTCAGCTACCCTATATCTTTTTATTGCTGCATTTAATCTTTTTACATTTAAGGTTATTATCGAGAGATACTTATTCATTGACAGTTGTCCCCTTTGTACCTATGTTCCTCTCTGTCTCTCTCTGTTTCTTCATCTTCTTAAAGCAGGCCTTTTAGCATCTCTTGCAATGCTGGTTTGGTGGAAATGTATTCTTTTAGCTTTCTTTTGTCTGGGAAATTGTCGGGACCCCCTGAGTCAAGGCATGGCCGGACTCAGGGCTTCGAGGCGGGCTGATGACCAAAAGGTCAACATCTTGGCTGAGAAGAGTCCAATGATTACAAAGTTCCACATCATGTTTAGAGGACAAGCTGACCTTCAGCAAGAGTGAATAGAAGCTGTGTAGTGAAAGACATAACATAAGTAGTATGCTTCAAAAGTGATGATAATTAGTTACTAAGAAATAAGCAAATGTCTTGTGGGAAAAAGTACTTTCAGCCAAAATAGTTTCACTAGGAGATAGGTTTGAATGCTTGAAAAACCAATATAAGTTTTGTGTGAACAATAAAGTGGCGCTGTCACCATGAGTGGCAGTCCTCCTGACCCTAACTTTTTTGTGTCTGTCTTTTCATTACGAATCCTACCCCATCTATCATTCCTCTGGCCCAGCAGGACTGCCCAAACAGGGACCTGAATGGTGGGACGGCATAGCAAAGGACAGGTAGGATTCCCCTCAGCAAAAGGACATCCGCTACTTCAGAAAAAAAAGAGGTGGGGGGTGGGGGAAAGCCGAGGGAATTGTTTTCATTAGGAGTAAAAAATGGGGCAAAGTGAAAGTAACCAGCGTAGGTTGTTTTGCTTGCTTTTAAAAACAATGCTTAAGAGCCGTGGGGCTCGAGTAGGAAATGAGCAGCTTAGTAAATTTCTGTCTTTTGTTGGAGATGTTCGTCCCTGGTTCCCAGATGAGGGGACTGTCAACTTGGAACATGGGGAAGGGTGGAGGAAAAGTTGAAGGATTATTATACAGCTCACAGACCAGATTGGGTACCAATAGACACCTCCCTTTGGAGTCTGATTAGGGACTGTCTTGATTCCGCCCATGAGCTAATAAGGATTCAAAATTTGTGCTCACAGGGTATTCCTCGCAAATGTCTTTCGGCTCCGAATTTGGGGAATGATTTTGATTTTCAGAAACCTTTACCTCCCTTACCCGTTAAAACATAGGAACAGCCTCTCATGGGTCGTAAGCAGGGGAAATATAGTGAATATGCAAATGACACTGATGAAGAGGAGGGCCTCCTATCCCCTGGGGATCAGGCTGATTTGGAGAAGGAGGCTGCCCACTATCACCCCTACGACAATGAGGTTTTCCTTGGCCTGCAGAGGGAGAAAGAGGTTCAAACCTCTTGCCATGAGCAGACAAATGAAGGGCCTCCGGCTTATAGCCGAGATGAAGGTGTAGTTCCCTTGCAGGCTTATGAGGAGCTCTTATGTCAGTTGAAGGAAATGTGGGGTTATCCACCTGCTGTGTCTACCGCTTCAACCATGCCTGTCATGCCATTGCCTGAGAAGTCTTTTCTGGGGTTTAAACCAGGGGAATCAATTTCTCTATACACTGTATACTCTCAATCTCAATTGTCTGGTTTTTCACACTCATTGACACCTTTGCAGTTGGCTCTTGCCGAGGCTCTGGCGAGGGGTGAAGACACCCTGGGAATCCAGAGTGGGTTTCCTGTCATTGAGCAACATATTAATGGCCAGAATCAAAGAGTTCATGTGACCTTGCCTTTTAGGACTCTGAAGGAACTAAAAACGGCTGTCTCCCAATATGGATTTACGGCGCCTTTCACTATAGCGTTGGTGGAGAGTTTAGCTGCTGAGGCAATGCCCCCACAAGACTGGAAGTCAGTGGCCAAATCATGCCTAACAGGAGGAGATTATCTCCTGTAGAAGGCAGAGTGGAAAGAAAGGGCGCAAAGAAAGGCCAGGGAGAACGCAAGGAATGGGGTTCCTATTACAGTGGAAATGTTAATTGGAGAAGGTCAATATGCAGACATAAACTTGAAAATACAGTTTGCACCTCAAGTCTTTGTGCAGTGCAGTGATCTTGCTGTGAGTGCATGGAGAGCATTGCCAGCTGGAGGCCGGAAAACTGAGGAGTTGTCAAAAATTAGGCACGGTCCGGATGAGCCATTTCAGGATTTTGTACATCGGCTTCTGGAAGCTACAGGCAAGGTAATCTCTGACCCAGAGGCTGGAATGTTGCTAGTTAAACAGCTGGCCTATGAAAATGCCAGTGCTCCTTGTCAGGCGGCAATGAGGCCCCACAAACAGAAGGCGGAACTATCTGATTACATCCGCCTCTGCCCTGATATAGGGCCATCTTTTAAGCAAGGAGTAGCGCTGGCTGCTGCTCTAAAGGGGAAAAATATTAATGAGGTATTATTGGCCCAATTTCAGAAAAGATGTCCAGGGGCTCTTGTTGGTGGGCGAAAGGAAAATGTTTTACCTGTGGGAAGTCTGGGCATTTCCAGAGGGAGTGCCCTCAGTGAGGAGCCGCCAATTGCTGGGGAGGGATCCCATAAGCATTATAGTTCCCTATAAGGTGGAGCAGAGAGAGTGGCTATTTCAAAATTCAGAGGATTGGGTGCTGAGCTTTGAAGGCTTTGCTGGCAATATTGATTCCCATTACCCTGCCTGAAAATTACTTCAATTGATAGGGAATACCCCCATTATATTTCCTACAATAATGAAAAAGGAGCCTATTCCTGGAGCTGTTAACTGTCTTTACAGATGGCTCAAGTAATCGCATAGCAAGCGTAGTCATTAACTAACGATCTTTTGTTTTGCAGACCACACATGCGTCAGCCCAATGCGTTGAGTTGGTTTCAGTTATATATGCTTTCAAGAAGCTTTCCACTGTTCCTTTCAATTTGTATACTGATTCCCGATATATCTATGGGATTGTGGTGCCTCTGGGGACTGCTACACTTTCAGCTGGGGATCATTCTGATATGATTAACCTTTTGCTTGTGTTGCAGCAGCTTATACAAATCAGGATTCAGCCCTGTTTTGTGGGATATATTTGAGCTCACACCTGGTTTGCCTGGACCTCTTAGCGTAGGCAATGCTTAAGCAGATGCGAAGACCAGGACGGGGCAGGCTTATTTACAACTAACCTTTTTAGAGGCCGCCCAGTCATCATATGCTCTGCATCATCAAAATGCTCGAAGTCTTAGACAGCAATTTGGTATTAGCAAGGAACAAGCCCACCAAATTCGAAAAGAATGTCCTCTATTCCCTCAGCTTACTGTGGTGCCTTCAGTAGGGGTTAACCCCAGGGGTCTGACTCCAGGGCATTTGTGGCAAATGGATGTCACTCATGTTCCAGAGTTTGGGAAATTGCAATATTTACATGTAACTATAGACACCTTTTCTAACCTCATTGTGGCCCATCTTCTCGCAGGGGAAGCCACTGAAAATGTGATTCATCACATGCTGGCCTGTTTTGCTGTTATGGGTATACCCAAAATTCTGAAAACTGATAACGCCCCTGGATACACTAGCAAAGGTTTTCAAGATTTTTGTGCGGCATTTCACATTTGTCATAAGACGGATCCCCTACAACCCCACAGGGCAGGGGATTGTTGAAAGAGCCCATTCCACTATAAAGAGTCAGCTGACCAAAATAAAGAAAAAGGGGGAGGTAAATCCTCCATATCCTCTTGCTCCACAAAATTATATTAAACATATATTATATGTTTTACATTTTTTAATTTAGATAAGGAAGGGTATTCAGCTGCTGACCGTTTATGGCGAGCCCCTAAGGGAGCTTCTGCTGAAGTCAGGTGGAAGGATGTTATCTCAGGGGAATGGAGAGGGCTGGATCCAGTGCTTATATGAAGAAGAGGTCATGTTTGTGTGTTCCCCAGAACAGCTAAGCAGCCTATTTGGGTTCCAGAGCAGATGGTGAGGAGGAGCTATGGCGGAGCAGGATGGAGATTCCCTGGTTCCCCCTCTCAAGAAGTTGAAACTTCAGGAGGAGGAGAGGACACGGCCTCCATCACGAGCGACCCTTCAGTCCACACCTCCCACATGGAGACAGCTGAAGAAATTGACCCAAGAGGCTGAGAAGATGGTAAAGTCACACAGTGCACCCCCTGGGGGAGCCTCTCTTTTTTTGGCAATGCTTGCACTTGTTTCCATGCAGGTAAGCAATGCACACTGTCTGACAGAGAACTTTCCTGGACACATTCCTGTGCCCCCAGGGGAGAACCGGCAGCAAAAGACATATTGGGCTTATGTCCCAAACCCACCTTTATTGAGGCCTGTCACCTGGGATGACCCTTCAGTGCCGGTGTATACCAATGAAACCCTGTCGCTGGGGGCTCCCTTGGCAGACCATATAATTCCTCAATCAGCAAAAAACTTCACATGGCATGGGTTTCTGCCCTGGCACCTATTTGTTTTCGAAAAGGGAGCATGTCAGCTCCATTGGGGTGTGTCAACCTTGGCCTAAAGACTTTGTACACTTACTCTTGGGAATTGTATGAGTCAGAAGCTAGCTGCTATTCCCGCGTATGGCTTCAGTTAATGTGGGGTCTCCACAAGGATGTTGCAGCCACTGGGGACTTTACGCCACCCAACGAGCTGCTGCCTTGTGGATCCCATGGCAGATTACCCAGAGGACAGCCCACCTGGCTGAAATGCCAATTTCCTCAGCCAGTTCAGCATGACATTGCAGGGTCAGATGAAAAGCTGCTGGATTGGTCTGTGCCCCATCCTGGGTCCAGAAACTCTATATATACTTGGGAACATGGGGGTGGTTTCATGGAGCCTATGTATGGGACTGCATGGGGGCGAGGGGGGGCGGCAGAGAAGTCTTTGGAAGCTGATGGCCTCCACAGACCCATTATGAGGTCACATAAAAATGAATCAATACTTACTGGACATCAACTAGCTTTAGCATGTGAGCCAGCACCCTATGTGCTTCTGATGGGAAGCATCAATTCTGTAAAAGCTGGTTACAATGGGAATGTTCACTATGATATACATTGTCATAATTGCACCCTTACCAACTGTATTAATCAGCTTCCTATGGGAACAGATGTTATGATTCTACACCAACCTCCTTTTGTCATGCTTCCAGTCAACATTTCTGGGTCTTGGTGTGATGATCCAGGGTATGAGACCCTGGAAAGGGTTAATGAGCTCTTACAGCACCCCAAGCATTTAATTGGACTGCTCATAGCTGGGTTGGCTGCTTTGGTCTCCATTATAGCAACTGCTGCCACTGCTGCAATGGCATTAACTCAGTCAGTGCACACAGCTGAGTTTGTGGATAAACTAGCAAAGAATATCAGTGAGGCCTTAGGGACCCAAGAAGCCATTGATAAAGAAATTGAGGCAAAATTTAATGCCTTGGAGAATGTGGTGTTAATCATCAGGGATGAAGGATGAGCTGCAGGTGCTAAAGGCCCAATTGTCTCTCAGGTATCATGCAGAATTTAGGTGGATTTGCATTACTCAAAAGGAATACAATCAGATGGGGAGCGCGAGACATCTTCAGGACCCTAAGAATTGCAGCGGTCAGCATCTGGACACAGGGAAAGACAGCCCAGAGGCAGAGGAGACCAGCAGGAGAGTAGGTGAGGCGGTTCCCGAACGGACCAGCCAGCAGGCCGAGCTCGGCTCTAGGTAGTGGCGGCTCTGCCCAGAGGGGCGCGTTTGACTGAGGCCAGCTCCAGGCTCCCTGGGGACTAGAGGTCTGAGCAGTGAAGTGCGGGCAGCAAAGGCAAATACCGTAGGGAACGCAGAATTGAACTCTTGCAGGGCAGGGACTGTGTGAGAGACTCACTCCAGCAACAGGGAGAAGAAGCTCCTCACGGGGCTAGAGGCGGAGGAGAAGAGTCCTGCAGGGAGCTAGAGCAGGGGAGCAGGGAAGTGCACTGGCTGGGGCAGTGAGAGGGCCGAAAACGGTGCTGCTGGGCTACCGGGGAAACAGCAGCTTGAAGCCCCTACAAAGGCGGAGGCCCAGCCCTGCACAACCACACAGGCCCCCAGGCTCTGCGGAAACTCAAAACAGCAAGCCGGGAACTAGTAGCAGGGACAACTGACCCACCCATTGCCTGAGACAAACACCGCACCACCCACACCTGGGAGGGGCTCATCACAGAGGTCGCATAAAGGACTCCTCAGAGAACTGGTTGGCTTGGAGGATTGGCGCTCGCCCCGGGAGGGACGGGGACAGGGGCAGCCTCCTCCCCGAACTGCGGGGGTGGGGGGCAGTCATCACAGGGACCTGTGAGGTTGTGGGCTGCCCTGCAGGGGTGCTGGGTGCTCCTCATGGGAAGGAACCTCCGCCAGGAGTGGGAGGGGACACCCTGTGAGCTCCAGAATACTGGCAGCCCTAAAACGCAACCAGGCTGTGGAAGGCCCAGCCTACCTGGGGGCGGACACTCAGAATCAGCCCTGACTGTGACAATCAGAGGCTCTGTCACACGCCAAGACCAGCTAGACTATAGACTGCAAATTCCTGACCAAGAAAAAGAGGCAGCCTCAGGAAAGGGATTGCTGCTAATCTCAGGCATCTGAGTTATACCATATACAAGAGCTATATGAACTATTAATCCCCAACATATCCTT
>PVIW01005179.1:11701-112514 GCA_004026585.1 Noctilio leporinus
CCTTTTCTTCCTGGTAAAGCCCACAGGTTCTGGCACCACCTGGACCAATCAGAAATCATAAAGGGTGAACAGACACCTAAATCCTTTCTTTATTAATATTGATTTCTCTGTCTTGTGAATCCCCCCCCCCTCTTTTTTTCTTCTTTCTTCTTTCTTTTCTCCCTGATGAAGCCCACTGGTCCTGGCTCCACCTGGATCAAACAGAGACCATAAAAGGTGAACAGACACCTAAACCCTTTCTTTATTAATATTGATTTCTCTTTGTCTTGTGAATTTCTCCCTTTTCTTTCTCCACCCCCCCCCCACTGTGCTAAAAGCCCTCAGATCAAGGCTCCATCTGGACCAGTCAGGGATTATTAAGGGTGAACAGCCATCTAAACCCTTTCTTCTTATTATTATTATTATCATTTTTTTCCTTTTGTATTTTGTTTTGTTTAGCTTGGTTTTTTGTTTTTCATTTTTTGTTTTTTATTTTTTTTGCTAAAACCCCACAGATCCAGAATACAACCAGAGAGCCCAAATAAAGGACGCGCCAAGAACAGCAAGTGGAGAAAATCTGGGAGATGGCAACATTGAACTCCACAAATCTCCTATCACAGAAGGGTGCTCAACTAAGGCAAGGAAGCAAAGCAGGTTAACCCAAGGAAAGAACAAAAGTAAATAAATAAATAAAAAGCAAGCAAGAACAGACACCCAATGGGGGAAGAAAGAATCAGTCCATCACCAAAATGAAAGGAAGAATCCCCAGAAAGACCACAAAATGAAATAGAGGAACCTGAAGTATCAGATAAGGAATTCAAAAGAATGATGATAGAAGAGCTCAGTGAGCTCAGCCACATCAAAGAAAACTATAAACAACTCCAGGAGAACTACAAAGAACTCTAGGGAAATTACAAAGAACTCCAGAGAAGTTACAAGGAACTTACTGAGAACTAGAACAGCATGGAAAAGGACATGGAAACTATCAATAAGTGCCAGGAAGAAATGAAGAATACAATTTCTGAACTGAAAAACACAGTAGAAGGAATCAACAGTAGGCTAGAGGAAGCAGAGGACCAGATCAGCAAGTTGGAGGATAATGTAGACAAATACTCCAAGACAGTACAAGAGAATACAAAAAGGCTGAATAAGACTGAAGAGGGGTTAAGAGAGCTGCAGGACAACATGAAACGTAACAACATCCGTATCATAGGGATACCAGAAGGAGAAGAGAATCAAGGAATGAAAAGCCTGTTCAAAAAAGTCATGATAGAAAATTTCCCTAACATGATGAGTAAAAACATTAATCCAGCTCAGGAAGCACAGAGGGTCCCAATGAGGATCAACCCAAACAGATCAACACCAAGGCACATTATTATTAAAATGGCTAATTTCAAAAACAAAGAGAGAATCCTAAAAGCATCAAGAGAGAAAAGACAAATAACATACAAAGGGGCTCCAATAAGGCTATCAAATGATTATTCAACAGAAACAATTCAAGCCAGAGGGAATGGCAAAAAGTATTTCAAGTCATGGTAAACAAAGGCCTGCAACCAAGAATACTCTACCCAGCAAGGCTCTCATTCAAGACAGAAGGAGAAATAAGGAGCTTCCCAGACAAAAAAAAAAAAGACTAAAATAATACATCTTTACCAAATCAGCATTGCAAGAAATGCTAAAGGGTCTGCTATAAAAATGAGTAAACAAATAAAATGAAGAAACAGAGAAAGACAAAGAGGAATACAGACACAAAGGGAGAAAATGGCAATGAATAAGTATCAATCAATAATCACATTAAATGTAAATGGATTAAATGCACCAATCAAAAGACATAGGGTAGCCGAATGGATAAGACAACATGACCCACATATATGCTGTCTAGAAGAGACTCACCTCAGAACAAAAGATCGACACAGATTGAGAGTGAAGGGATGGAAAACTATATATCAAGCAAATGGACATGAAAAAAAAGCTGGAGTAGCAATAGTTATTTCAGACAAAATAGATTTTACATTGAAGGCCATAAAAAGGGACAATGATGGACATTTCATAATACTTAAGGGAACAACCCATCAGGAAGAAATAACTCTGATAAACATGTACACACCCAACATAGGTGCTCCAAAATATGTAAGGAAAATTTTGGAAGACATTAAGAAAGACATAGACAGCAACACACTAATAGTAGGGGATTTTAATACCCCACTATCAACAATGGACACATCTTCCAAACCAAAAATCCCCAGAGATGTTGTGGCATTGAACAACACTCTAGAGGACCTAACTGATGTATACAGAGTCTTTTACCCCAAAGAAGCAAAATGCACATTCTTTTCAAATGCACATGGATCACTCTCTAAGATAGACCACATGGTACGTCACAAGACAAGCCTCCACAAATACAGGAAAATTGAAATCATACAAAGTATCTTCTCAGATCACAATGGCTTGAAACTAGAAACCAATCTCAAGGCAAAAAAACAAAAATTCTCTCTAACTCATGGAGACTGAATAACATGCTTTTAAGCAATGAAGGGGTCAACAATGAGATCAAAGATGAAATCAAAAAGTTCCTGGAAACAAATGACAATGAACACACAACAGCCCAAAACCTATGGGATACAGCAAAGGCAGTTCTCAGGGGGAAATTGATAGCAATACAGGCCTTCCAAACAAGGTTACAAGAAGTTTATAAAAACAACCTAGCCACAAATCCGCAAGAACTAGAGGAGCAACAACAAACCCCAGAGCAAGTAGAAGGAAGGAAATCATCAAGATCAGAGCAGAACTAAATAACTCAGAGAATCAAAATACAATTAGAAGAATCAACAGGTCCAGGAGCTGGTTCTTTGAAAAAATAAACAAAATTGACAAGCCCTTATCCAAACTCATCAAGAAAAGGAGAGAGAGGACCCAAATAAACAGAATCAGAACTGACAGGACAGAAATCACAACTGATACTTCAGAAATACAACAGATTGTAAGAAATTACTACAAACAGCTATATGACAAAAAATATGACAACCTGGATGAAATGGACACATTTCTGGAAAGGTATAATCTACCAAAACTGAACCCAGAAGAAGCAGAAAGCCTCAATAGGCCAATAACAACTAGTGAAATTAAAGAAGTAATCCAAAATCTCCCAAAGCACAAAAGCCCTGGACCAGATGGCTACACAGGTTAATTTTACCAAACATTTAAAGAAGAATTAACTCCTATCATCCTCAAACTATACCAAAAAATTCAGGAAGAGGGAAGACTCCCAAACTCTTTCTATGAGGCCAATGTTATTCTAATCCCAAAACCAGGGCAAGATCCAACTAAGAAAGAAAGCTACAGGACAATATCTCTGATGAACATAGATGCTAAAATTCTCAACAAAATATTGGCCAATCGGATTCAGCAGTATATTACAAAGACCACACACCATGATCAAGTGGGCTTCATCCCAGGGATGCAAGGATTGTACGACATTCATAAATCAATCAATGTAATACACCACATCAACAAATTGAAAGATAAAAACCATATGATCATATCAATAGATGCTGAAAAAGCATTTGATAAAGTACAGCAACCATTTATGATAAAAACCCTCAGCAAAATGGGAATAAAGGGAGCATACCTCAACATCATAAGGCCATCTATGAGAAACCTGAAGCCAACATCATACTTAATAGACAAAAACTGAAAGCTTTTCCCCTAAGATGAGGAACGAGACAAGGCTGTCCATTTTCTCCACTTCTATTCAACATTGTCTTGGAAGTTCTAGCTATAGCCATCAGAGAAGAAAAAGGAATCAAAGGTATCCAAATTGGAAAGGAGGAAGTCAAACGGTCATTATTTGCAGATGATATGATAGTGTACATACAAAACCCGATGGGCTCCACCAAAAACTTACTCAACCTAATGAGCAAATTTAGCAAAATAGCTGGATATAAAGTCAATATCAAGAAATCAAAAGCATTTTTGTATACCAATAATGAAACAACAGAAATAGAAGTGAAAAAACAAACTCCATTTACATAGCAACAAGAAAAATAAAGTACCTAGGAATAAACCTAACTAAGGAGGTAAAAGACCTGTACTACAGAACAATGAAGAAAGAAATCGAGGATGACACAAATAAATGGAAGCATATACCATGTTCATGGATGGGAAGAATGAACATCATTAAAATGTCCATACTACCCAAAGCAATCTACATATTCAATGCAATCCCAATTAAAATACCAATGACAGACTTCACAGAAATAGAAAAAATACTTCAAGAATTTATATGGAGCCAAAAACACCCATAAATAGCCACCGCAATCTTGAGAAAGAACAAGGTAGGAGGAATCACAATACCGGACTTCAAACAATACTACAAGGCTACTGTCATCAAAACAGCCTGGTACTGGCATAAGAATAGACATATGGATCAATGGAACAGAATAGAGAGCCCAGAAATTAACCCAGGACTCTATGGTCAACCAATATTTGACAAAGGGGGAAGGAACATCCAATGGAGTCAAAACAGTCTCTTCAACAAATGATGTTGGGAGAACTGGACAGCAACATGCAAAAAGATAAAACTAGACCACCAACTTACACCATACACCAGAATAAACTCAAGATGGATAAAGGATTTAAACATAAGCAGTGCCACCATAAAGGTCCTGGAGAAAAATATAGGCAGTAAACTTTTGGATATCCTTCACAGAAATATGTTTACTAATACTTCGCCAAGGGCAAAGGAAAGAAAAGAACGAATCAACAAATGGGACTATATCAAATTGAAAAGTTTCTGTTCAGCTAAAGAAAATATCAGCAAAATTCAAAGGGAACCAATGTATGGGAAAACATATTTGCCAATGATATCTCAGACAAGGGTCTGATCTCCAAAATATATAAAGAACTAATGCGACTCAACACCAGGGAGACAGACAGCCCAATTAAAAAATGGGCAAAGGACCTGAACAGACAACTCACTGAGGAAGATATACAAAGGGCCCAGAGGCATATGAAAGAATGCTCAACATCACTAGTCTTCACAGAGATGCAAATTAAAACCACAATGAGATACCACCTCACACCTGTCAGAATGGCAATCATCAGCAAATCAACAAACAACAAGTGTTGGCGAAGATGTGGGGCAAAGGGAACCCTCATACACTGTTGGTAGGAATGTAGGCTGGTGCAGCCACTGTGGAAAACAGTATGGGATTTCCTTAAAAAACTAAAAATGGAACTGCCTTTTGATCCAGCAATTCCACTACTTGTACTATACCCAAAGAATCCTGAAACACCAATTCATAAGAACCTATGTACTCCTATGTTCATAGTGGCACTATTTACAATAGCCAAGTGCTGGAAACAGCCTAAGTGTTCATCAGTGGATGATTGGATCAAAAAACTTTGGTACATTTACACAATGGAATTCTATATAGCAGAAAGAAAGAAGAAACTTGTACCATTTCTAACAACATGGATGGAACTGGAGAGTGTTATGCTTAGTGAAATAAGTCAGTCAATGAAGGACAAATATCATATGATCTCACCCATTACGGGACAATAATGAGCAAAACTAACAACAAGCAAAATAGAACCAAATATATTAATACAACGAATAGGCCTTCAGTGGTCAGGGGGAAAGGAGTTCGGGGGGCGGGGGGAGGCTGAGGCAAGAAAGGGGAGCAGCTTAGACAAGAACCTAGTATATAGGAACCATGGACATGGACAACAGGTGGGATTGACTTTGGAGGGAATGGGTGGGTGGGGAGGTGGACAGAGGGGAGCAAAAAAGGGATGGATGTAATACAACAACAATAAAATTTTTTAAAAAAAGAAATTCAATGAGTCTCAACAGCTTTGGTTTCAGGTTAGGAATCATTTGGAGGGAATATCGTGTCACAGCAACTTAACTTTGGATACAGGGAAGTTACATACTGAGATTCAAAATATAAATGGAGCAAGTAAAGCATTGCTGGGGCCCGCATCGGTAGCTGAGCAGATTGTAAGCTCCATTAAGAGACTTGTGTCAGAAGCCAATCTATCTAGTTTAATCAGTAGTGGTGTCACATTAGTGGTACTGTTTTTAACTCTTGCTTGTCTTCTTCCAGTCCTCATCCACGTGCTCGCAGCCAGCATCAAACAGCTTCAAGTAGGCTTGCATCATGTTCCTCTGCAAGCAAAAGAAAAAGGGGGATCTGTCAGGACCCCCCGTGTCAAGGCATGGCTGGACCCAGGGCTTTGAGGCGGGCTGATGGCCAAAAGGTCAACATCTTGGCTGAGAAGAGTTCCAATGATTACAAAGTTCCACATCATGTTTAGAGGACAAGTTGACCTTCAGGAAGAGTGAATAGCAGCTGTGTAGTGAAAGACATAACATAAATAGTATGCTTCGAAAGTGGTAATAATTAGTTACTAAGAAATAAGCAAATGTCTTATGGGAAAAAGTACTTTCAGCCAAAATAGTTTCACTAGGAGATAGGTTTGAATGCTTGAAAAACCAATATAAGTTTTGTGTGAACAATAAAGTGGCACTATCACCACACGTGGCAGTCCTCCTGACCCCAACTTTTTTGTGTCTGTCTTTTCATTACGAATCCTACCCCATCTATCATTCCTCTGACTCGGCAGGACCATGGCAGGAAATCCCTTATTTCACCTTCAATTTTGAATGAGAGCCTTGCTGGGTAGAGTCTTCTTAGTTGCAGGCCTTTGTCTTTCATTACTTGAAGTATTTTTTGCCATTCCTTTCTGGCTTGTATTATTTCTGTTGAGAAATTATTTGATAAACTTATTGGGGCTCCCTTATATGTTATTTGCTGTTTGTCTCTTGATGCTTTTAGGATTCTCTTCTTGTCTTTGAGATTTGCCATTTTAATGATGATATGTGTTGGAGGGGGGCTGTTTGGGTTCATCTTCATTAGGACCCTTTGTGCTTCCTGAACTTGACTGACATTTTCTCTCCTCAAGTTTGGGAAGTTTTCTGTCATTACTTTTTCAAACAGGTTTTCTATCCCTTGCTTCTCTTCTCCTTCTGGTATCCCTATGATATGGGTATTATTGCATTTCCTATGGTCCTGCAGCTCTCTTAAAACCTCGCCATTCTTTTCAGTCTTTTTTCATTTTGTTGCATTATCTGGTTACTTTTTTCCCCCATGTTGTCCTTCAGCTTTCTGATTCAATCCTCCACTTCCTTTAACCTGCTTTGGATTCCTTCTATTGTGTGTTCTTCAGTTCTGAAATTGTATTCTTCATTTCCTCCTGGTTCTTACTGATGGTTTCCATGTCCTTTTTAATGCTGGTATAATTTTCAGTAAGTTCCTTGTAGTTGCCCTGGAGTTCTCTGCAGTTTTCTTTGAATTCACTCAGCTCACTGAGCTTTCTTATAACCATGTTTTTTAATTCAATGTCTGATAGTTGGCTTGTTTGTATTTCATTTTGCAGTCTTTCTGAGGATTCCTCCTTTCCTTTCGATTGTGAACTGTTTCTTTTTTTCCCCATTTTGGGTGGCTGCTATTGCCTGTTTTTGTTTCTTGTATTAATCTGCTATGACTCCCTGCCTCCGTGGAGTGCCCTTCTGTGGTTGGAGATTTATGGGGTTCAGTGGTGCAGTCTCCTAGATTTCTTCCACTTGTTTTTTTATTCCAACTGGCCGATCAAGAGACACTCCTTTACTACATCTCATATACTTATTGAGTTGCTAAGACAGAACCACCAGTTCAGGCAAAGTAACAACACCTTCCAAGATATCTTACACCTTAAGCACACTTTCAACTGCATATGAGCCTAGCTTAATATCTATACCCTCAAAAATCACCCCCACCCTTAATCACACCCTCAGCTGCAAATGAGTCAGTCTTTATAAGGATGTATATATAGTAAGACTATTATAAGAATGGAAAGACTACTGAGCTGACTGAAATATGGATAGTTTTTGAGAGGTGCAAAGGAATAGCAAAGATAGTGGTGAGAAATGGTAGGGAATGTGAGAGAGAAAGCAAACTATTTCTTATGTGGGAATGAGTGTGGGGAAGAATCAGAATGCAATGAGAAAGTGCCAGTGAACAGTATTGAGCCTAATCAGGAGTTATATATATTTATACTTGAATATATATACCTATATATAGATATTGTGTGAGAGAACAAACCTGCATATGTTTAAAAAAAAAAAAAAAACCTACCGTAAAAAAAATGACTTGAAAAAATTACAAAACAATTTGAATCCAGTCGGTGAATATAGATCAGCAACGTGTGATCTGTATTTTCTATAGGTGAGATGGGAGTGGGAGGTAAAAAAGAAAGAGATTGGGAGATGTTTGGAGGAAAGAGGGGTGATTTGTAACTTCCCTTATATTTATAACTAGTTTTTAAAGATACCACACCTACCTCCCTGTCTACCCTCAGTGAGCACTGATTGGTCAAGCTGGAAAGAGGACAAGTGTATTTCTTGAGCAGAAAAAAGAATGTGTAGCACCCAATAAAAAAGAATGTGTAACACAGACACACAAAATTATTTTAAGAGGCTAGGGAGGGGAGAAACACTTAGAGTGAGGAATGGGAATGAGTCATAGCAGGAGAGAAAGTAGACTTTAAAACAAGAGTAAGAAGAGGATTTTGGGTCGTTAAATGAATTGAGAAAAGGGATGAGTGAAAATATGAGATTTGGGATATACTATAATATAAACACTATTTACTTAAAATGTTGGGGTTTTTTAATTCATGTAGCTCTCTGTATAACTTAGGTGCTTGAGGTTAGCAGAGATCCAATTTGGGGGTCTGTCATAGTCAGAACTGGATCCAAATGCCACATGGTAGGCTGAAGCTCCTGCAGCCAGGCTGAGGGAAGATGGCAAGGGGGTGGAGGTGGGGCAGCCAGCCACTCTCTTCTCCGCTGGTTCTTCAGAGTGGGCTCTGGGTTCAGAACTCCGAGGGTGGTGGTAAGCCACAGTCTGGCTGCGCAGTCTCCTAGGTGGGTTCCTGCTCTGGGTGGGTGTTGCTGCAAATGCACACAGCTGCCTCTCTCTTTTTTTTTTTTTTTCTTTTGATTGTTGTTGTATTACATCCATCCCTTTTTTCCTCCCCTCTGTTCCCTTCCCCCCTACCCACTCACCCCCAAAGTCAATCCCACTTGTCCGTATCCATGGTTCTTCCCTGCTAGTTGCTTGACTAAACTGCTTCCCTTCTTTGCCTCACCACCCCACCCCATCCCTCCCCTCTTTTGCTTCTCCTCTCTGACTGGTTCTGTGCAGTCGGGGCTGCTGCAGGCTCTGAGGGTGAGGCTTGCCGGAGCTAGTGCTGGCGCTGGCTTCGAGTGCTCTGAGCTCTGGTGGCTGGATATTATTTGTGCTCTCAGTGGTTTCTCCAGCTGATTTTGCACACCGGCTCCTCTGGGGTTGGGTCAGAGCAATGCTGCATGGGAGGGGCACCAGTTGCAAGCAGCTCTCTCCGCTGGTGGTGGCCACAGCTCTGCTTTTATGCTGCCCACGCCTCTGGGCTCCTGCACGAACCCACCTGGGCACCCCCTGGCAGAGGATCTGTTGTCCCCAGGCTCTGGCTCTGGGAGCTACGCTCCTTCTCTGTGGAGTGCAGCACTCACCCAGTTCCTTCCCTACAGGAGCTGAATGACTCAGTCCTTCCAGGTTTGCTGCTCAAACATCCACTCACTCGTAGTTTTCTGCAGCCTCTGGACTGTGTATCTTGGAATCCAGATGCTTACCACACTAATTATCTGGGACTTGCATCTGTCCTGTGTTCCTTACCCTACTCTCCAGCCACTCTGGCACTTGAAAAAGCCATGCTATCCACACTCTGCTGCCATCTTCAGCATCTAGGTGTTTATTTCTTTTAAAAAGGAAAAACTCTAAAGTAAATTTTACAATGCTAACATTTATTCATTTTTAGGGGCAGATACATGGAAGTTTAATAATGTATTATAATTTATACTTTATAATAATCCCAAATAGTTTCCAAAATTGATTACCACTGCTAATTCCTCACTGCTATTTAATTAACTTTTTGTTTTGGTCATATTCATCTCTCTTTCTTTGTGATTAGATGCTTTTAGGCTATGTCACATATGCTGTTCTCTATACTGTGATTTCAATAAGTGTTGAATGAGCATTTTCTAAATGACAAATGGCTCGCTTAGGGCAAAGATTAAGTTGTTATGAGAAGAGACCCAATGGCCCAAAGAGCAAAGTTGTTTATTTATCTTCTACAAAAATAATCCAGGGTGCACAGTCCAAGTGAGTGGGACACCTCTGCTCTGAGAATTCAAACAAGGATTCAGGCTCCTTCCAACTGTGGCTCCGGTACAAGTGCAGCAGAGGCCTCTCTGGCTTGCTGTTACCTGTTTCGTTGAGACTGAGTCAAATCCCTGTCAGGGGTCCAGTCAGTGAGAAAAGAGAAAAAGGCAAGGAAGAGACACAGCCACTATACCTGCTCCCTTTGGCTTTCATATATTCTCTTTTTCTACCCTTTCACTTTGAGCCTATGTATTTCCTTAAAGCTGAAATGAGTTTCTTGTAGGCAAAATATAGCTGGGTCATTTTTTTTTTAAGTTCCTTCAGCCACTCTGTGCCTTTTAATTGAACAATTCAGTCAGTTATATTTAAAATAATTATTGAAAAAATTATTGTCATATAAAAACTTAATAATGCCATTTTATTCATTGTTTTCTGGTTTGTTGTTTCCTTTTTTATTTCTTGCTGTCTTCCTTTGTGATTGGTGATCTGTGGTAGTAGGTTCTTATTCACTTCTCTTTATCTTTCAGAAACAATCTAATTTTACACCTAAAGGGGCTAGAAAGAAAAGAAAAGAAAAAAAAAAAAAAGAAGAAGAAGAACAAACTAAGCCAAAAGTTGGCAGAGGGAAGGAACAAAACAAACATCAGAGCAGAAATAAATGAAACACAGATCAGAAAAATAATACAAAGTTAAACAAAAGTAATAGCTGTTTTCTGGATGAGATACACAAAATTGAAAACCCTTAGCTAGACCTAGAAAAAAGATAGAAGAGTTAAATACATAAAATAAAAAAATGAAAGAGGAGATACTTCAACTGAAATACACAGAAATCTTAAGAAACTACCATCAAATACATAGGATTATCAGGATTACTGTGAGCAATTATATGCCAACAAATTACATAAACTAGAAAATGAATAAATTCTTAGAAACATACAACTTACCAAGACTGAATCATGAAGAAATAGAAAATATGAGCAGGCTAATAATGAGTAAGGGGATTAATCAGTAATCAAAAACAAGATGGTTTGCCTTGCTGGGTGGTTCAGCTGGTTGGGGCATCATCCTGTAAACTGAAAGTCTGCAGTTTAGATATCTGGTCAGGGCAAATAGCTAGGTTGCAGGTTCAATCCCCAGTTGGGATGCATACAAGAGACAATTGAGCAATGTTTCTCTCTCATGTTGATGTTTCTCTCCCTTCATTCCCCTCTCTAAAAAAATCAATGGGTATGTCCTCAGGTAAAGTAAAACAAACAAACAAACATACCAAGTGGTGGTTTCACTGATGAATTCTACCAAATATTTAAAGAATTAACAACAATCTTTTTCAAACTCTTCCACAATATTGAAGAGGGGTAATACTTCTAAAATCCTTATATGAGGCCAGCCAGCATTACTGTATACCAAAGCCGCATCAGAGCATTAAAAGAAAAGAATACTATAGATTAATATTCTAGATGATATGTAGATACAAAAATTATCAACAACATATTAGCAAACCCAATTAAATAGTACATTGAGAGGACCTCACATCATGATCAAGTGGATTTTTCCCTGGGATGCAAAGATGATTCAATGCATGTAAGTCAAATAATGTGATATACCACATTAATAGAATAGAATATAAAATCCTACGATCATCTTAATAGATGCACAAAACGTATTTGGCAAAATACAACATTCTTGCATGATAGAGACTCTCAACAAATTGGGCATAGAAGGAGCATATATCAACACAATAAAGGCCATATAGACAAGCCTACAGCTAATATCATATTCAGTGGTGAAAGGTTGAGAGCTTTTCCTTTAAGATCAAGAACAAGACAAGGTGCCAGCTCTAACAACTTTTACTTAACATAGTACCGAAAGTCTTAGCCAGAGCAATCAAACAAAATAAAGAAATAAAAGGCACCCAAAGCGGAAATGAAGAGATAAAATTGTTTTTGTTTGTGGACTACATGATACTATATATAGAAAAATTTTAAAGATGCCATAAAAAAACTGTTAGAACTACTCAATGAAATCAGCAAAGTTGCAGGATTCAAAATCAACATACAGAAATCATTTGCATTTCTATACTCTAATAATGATGTATCTGAAAAAGAATTAGAAAACAATTTAATTTATCAGAAACAATAAAATACTTATGAATAAATTTACCCAGGAGGTGAAAGATCCATATACCAAAAAACTATAATACCCTGATGAAAAAATTGGAGATGACAGAAACAATTGGAAAGCTATCTCGTGCTTGTGGATTGAAATAATAATATTGTTAAAATGTCCATAGTACCACAAACCATCTTTAGATTCAGCGCAATCCCTATCAAAATTTCAATGGTATTTTTTTCATAGGAATAGAAAAAACAATCCTAAAATTTGTATGAAACCACAAGAGACTCCAGACAGCCAAAGCAATCCTGAGAAAGAAAAACAAAGCTGAAGGCATTACATTTAGTGATTCCAAACTATACTACAAAGCCATCACCATTAAAACTGCATGTTACTGGCATAAAAATAGACACATTGACCAATGGAAAAGAATGGAAAGCCCATAAAGCACACATATATAGAGACAACTACTATTTGACAGGAAAGCTAAGAATACTCAATGAAAAAAATAGTCTTTTCAGTAATGGTGTTGGGAAAACTGAATAAACACACGCAAAAAAAATAATAAATAAAGTTGGACTTAACTACTCACAAAAATGAACTCAAAATGGACCTGAATCTGTAAAACTCTTAGATGAAATCATAAGGAAAACACTCCTTGACATTGGCCTTGGTAATAATTTTTTGGATATGACACTAAAAGAACAAGCAAAAAAAGGCAAAAACAAGTAAATGGAAATATTATCAAATGAAACAGCTTCTGCAGAATAAAGGAAATAATCAACAAAATGAAAAGGCAACATATGGAATTGGAGAAAACATTTCACACCGTATATCTGATAAGAGGTTAAATCAAAAATATATACAAGGAAGTCACATAACTCCATACCAAAACACAAATAATATGATTTTAAAATGGGCAGAGAAACTGAATAGAAATTTTTTGAAGAAGGCACAGAAATGGCTAATGGTTACATGAATAGGTGCTCAACATTATTAATCATTAGGGAAATGTGAATCAAATCACAAGGATGCGGACAAAAGTGAATCCTCAAGCACTGCTTGTGGGAATGGAGATTGGTGCAGCCACTGTAAAAAACAGTATGGAGGGCTTTCAAAAACTTAACAAGAGAACTACCATATGATCCAGTGATTTCACTTCTGAGTATATATCCAAAATAAATAAACAAAATTTGATGCAATAACTGCTCTCCATGTTTATTATAGCATTGTTCACAATAGCCAAGATATGGACATAATCTGTTTGTCAATGGATGAATGGATAAAGAACACTTGGATATACATGTATATCCAAGTATATATATATATACACCCACACATATATATGTTATTCAGCCATGAGAAGAAGGAAATTCTGTCAAATGTGATAACATAAGTTAACCATGAGGCCATTATGCTTAGTGAAATAAATCACTTATATGTAGAACATAAAAAACCGAACTTGTAGAAGCAGAGTAGAATGGTTGTTATAAGGGACAGGGTGGGGTGGAGGGTGGGGTATGGGAGGATGTTTAACAAAGATTAAATTTCAGACTAGAAGATGAATAAGTTCTGGGGATCTAATGTACAGACAGTATAGTGATTATATTTAGTAATACTGTATTGTATACTTGATAGTTTCTAAGGGAATAATCTTGAATGTTTTTACCACAAAAAGTAACTGGTAATTAAAAGGCTATGATGGTAATCATATCGGAACATATAAGTATATGAATTCAACAGGTTGTACACCTTAATCTTACTCCACATTATATGTCAATTATGATCAATGTGGTTGGAACAAATCACTGTATGTGTAGATACAAGGAAAACATTGAACATAAAAACCTTTAAAGTTATTATTAATATATTATGAAATTTTTTCTATCCCACTGGTGATTTAGAAAGAGCTACACAACAGCTTTGAAATACTGAATAAATCACTAGCACTGATGTATGAACTTCAGTGTTTTTCACCTTCTCTAGGTGTTTTAGGCAGGGGCCTATATCCATACATGAAAGTACATATAATATATTCAGGCTGATACTTCTGTTAATAGTGTTTACCTTTATAGTTCTTTTTAAGTGATTTAGATGGCTAAGTGTGATTAGCAGGAATGTCAAGTACAACCAGAGAATAGCTTGAATAAGAAAAAACACATATATTAAAACAGTTAATGGGATAAAATCTATTTGTAACTGTAATACCCAGGTTCTTTTATGTAGAGCATATTTTCAGAGGCAGTTTTATAAAGTATAATCAATTTATTATTATTCAGAAAATATTCACCCTGCTCCATCCATTGACTTTCCCATTGACGTTGGGCTTGATCAAGTCTTCCATTGGCCAATTTAACATGGTAGAAGTGACAGCGTTCCAGTTCCAAGTACAAATTTAAAATGTTATGGTTTCTGTTTTTCCTTTGTGTGCCTATGATCTACCATGGCCTAGTAATCCTTTATCACTGCATCTGCTTTCTGGAATGAGAAGATATGTGAAGCACATCTGATCCCAACCTTCAGCCTGGAGCCGAGTTCATCCAATTTAGCCAAATGTATCTGAACCAGAACTGATTTGTAGACCTGAGAATGAAAAATATGTGTTTGTCCTAGTATAAAGGAACCATGGACATGGACAACGGGTGGGATTGACTTTGGGGGGAATGGGTGGGTGGGGAGGGGGACAGAGGGGAGCAAAAAGGGGATGGATGTAATACAACAACAATAAAATTTTTAAAAATATATGTGTTTGTTATTTTAAGTCACTGAGACTTGGGACTGTTTGCTGCATTATTACAGCAAAACCTGACTAATACATTTCCCAAAATTTAGTAATATCTTTTCTAATATACTTTTATTTTAAAAAAACAACAACAACAGAGGATTCACTTCAATTGTTAGCTTTTCCTTAAACTTATTTTCACACATGACCAATAAAATATCAGTCTTTGTGCTGGAAATCTTCTCTGTTTGTGTCTCCTAATGAACTCTTCAGCTTTTCCCATCTTACTCTCTGCCTTAAGAAGCATATATAAGGTTTGGCTAATGGGGCACACCGATAAGAGCAGAAGAAGGAAAAGAGGAGAGTGAGATTTGGAACATTTAATTTCTGGATTTTCTCCCTGCTGTCACTGCAAACTGCCTGCCTAGCCAAAGGGCCTGGCAGCCCTCTCTGCTTTTAAAGAGTAGCTCACTTCCTTTTTCCATGAGGGACTTAGGGAGGCTATGCCCTGAGGTCACTAGCCCTAAGGTACTGCACTGTTTCTTGTGGTCTCCTCATATACTGTCCACATATTCATAAATAGGGCTATTAAACTTTCTTCAAATTGTTCAGTTTGAGTGTGCCATGTATCTCCTGTTATGACCTTGACTGATAAAAGTTTCTTGGTTAAATTTTGTAAGAAGTATTTATGAAGTGCAGAAGTTCAAGTTAATCTGGTGTTTTGACTGACATACTTCACACCAAAAGAAAATGTAAACATACATATGTGAAGAATGTGCATGGCTCCCAGATTGATTTTGTGCACCCCCACCCCAGGCTCTTACATTTGTGTTTGTGAGATCTTTCTCAGGCCGGGGTTTTTGGTCAAGTACCTTGATATTACTTCCAGCTCCAATTTGTTTTGCTAATTAAGAAACTCTTAAAGTTTTTTCCTTCAATCTTCTCCATAAATGCTAGACTACTTTCATTTTAAAATTTATTCTCAGGTTTCAGTAAATGAGAAAGAAAATAAAAATAGAGTGTAGGAGGTAGAATAGCTTGCCCCTTAATTCTCTAAATTTTCATTGTAACAAAACTCATTTTTCAGTAATGGGCAATCAGTCATTCCCCAAAGCTGCTTATTAGCTGTGAGAGCTTAGCCAACATATTTATCCTTTCAATACCCTCTTTTTTTTTTTTTCTTAAGGACTAGCATATCAAAATCAGGACTGAAATATCTACAATTAAGTTTATTCTGAGAATTTAATATAACATATGGAAAAGGATGATGAGCCTATAATGGGACTCAATGAATACCCATTGACATTGATCTTCATTCCAACTGCATACTTAAAAGTACATTCATGTACTTTTAAGGTTTATTCAAGTCATTTTGCAACTGCTTTTTTTTAAAGCCCAAGTATTTGGGTATTTATTATTTTTTCCTACTTAAAAAATTTTAAGCTGTGGTAACATACACATAACATAATATTTACCATCTTAACCATTTGTAAATGTATGGTTTAATATTGTAAGTTATAGTCATATTGTGTGCAACTAATCTCCAGAACTTTCTCATCTTGCAAGACTGAAAATGTGTACCCATTAAACAATAGCTCCTCATATGTGCCTTATCCAGTTCCTGACAACCACCATTCTACTTTTTGTTTCTATACATTTTGACTATTCTAGATTCTTACGTAAATAGAATCATACAGTGCTTGTGTTTTTATCACTAGCTTATTTCACTTAACATACTGTCTTTAAGGTTTATCTGTGTCGTAGCATGTATTAGAATTTCTTTTGGTGGATATTTATTTATTTATTTGCCATGTAATATGAGAAACTTATTGAAGAAGATGCAAGATACAAGAAGCATTGTAAAGGACAATGACACCTCAGCCCCTGTCAAAATAGGCACCTTGGGACCTCACAATTGCCATCAGCTCCCCCATAGTATTTTCCTGTACCTCATCATTGGTCTGAAATCTCTTCCCTTTCAAAGGCCATTTTAATTTGGGAAAAAGCCAGAAGTCTCAGGGTGTTAAATCTGGGCTGTAGGGAGGCTGCGTCACCTGGGTGATTTGATGTTTCACCAGAAGCCTCTGCCCGAGACGTGATGCATGAGCAGGCACATTGTTGTGATGAAGCTGCTAATCACCAGTCCCCATAGCTGTGGCCTTCTGTACCATTTTAATAGTTTCCCCAGAGGAATGTTTAATCTTAACGCAAAATCTGATGCAGATTCGTTGCTCTACTTAATCAGTCATTTTGAATTTCATGGCCACACAGTACACGTGCTCACTCAGTGGTGTCTACTGCCTCCACTGACTAGTACAGTGGTGCTCTCATTGCTCCCAAATGTGCATTCAAGTCCACCTTACTTGGCTGCAGGTAACATTAATGTCACACAAACCATTCTCATTATATTAACAATGGCTAGACTTTTTCTTGATAGAACTTGTATGTGTATGTGTGTGAGTGAGTGTGTATGTGAATACCTGTCACTTGACCCTGGCTCCAGACTTGGTAACAACAGATTTACTTACAGTTAAAGAATTATGTCATAGCAATTTCTTAATCTCCAAAGCCTTTTTACTCTTTATTTATATGAAACTTTATAACAATTATTTGAGAATTTTCTTTAATTCTCATGATTTGTTGGAAAATACCTGGGCAAGCATTTTCATGGAGAAATGAGCCAAAGGAAAGAGTTCATCTGAAGTATCTTATTTATTTATTTATTTAAATTACATACCTATCAACAATAACTTTATTATTATTAATTTATTTTTTAAAAGATTTTATTCAAGCCCTGGCTTGAGGCTCAGTGAATAGGCACCAGCCTGTGGAAGGTCGCTGATTCAATTCCCAGCTAGGGCACATAACCAGGTTGCAAGTCAGGTCCCCAGCCAAATCCCCAGCTGGAGGCAGTTGAAAGGCAACCATACATCGATGCTTGTCCCCCTCTCTTCCTCCCTCCCTTCCCCTCTCTCTAAAAATAATGAATACAATCTTTTAAAAAACAGATTAGTACATTTAAAAATTGGTAATAAGGAGAGAAAACTTCCCTTATTTGGTAAAGGAAATAGTCATGCAAGTCCAAGAAGCACAGACAGTTCCAAACAAGATGGATGCAAACAGGCCCACTCCAAGACACATCACAATTAATATACCAAAGTTTAAAGATGAAGAGAGGCTCTTAAAAGCAGCAAAAGAAAAGCATTTAGTTACCTACAGGGGAGTTCGCACAAGACTGTCAGCTGATTTCTCAAAAGAAACTTTGCAGGCTAGGAGAGATTGGCAAGAAATATTCAAGGTCATGAAAAGCAGGGACCTACAGCCAAGTTCACTCTACCCAGCAAAGCTATCATTTAGAATCAAAGGACAGAAAATGAGCTTCCCAGACAAGATAAAAAATACTAACAAAGTTCATCATCACCAAACTATTACTATATGAAATGTTAAATGGACTTATTTAAGAAAAAGATCAAAATTATGAACAATAAAATAACAACAAATACATATCTATTAATAATTGAGTCTAAAAAGCAAACTAAGTAAACAAGAACAGAGGCAGAATCATGGATACGGAGAGCATTTGGATGGTTGCCAGATGGGAGGGGAGTGTGGAGGAATGGATGAAGAGGTAAGGGGATTAAGAAGTACAAATTGGTAGTCATAGAATAATCATGGGGATGTAGGGTACAGTACAGGAAATGGAGTAGCCAAGGGACTTATACATGTGACCCATGGACATGAACAAAAGGGTGGGGATTGCCTGAGAGAGTAGGGGTTGCTAGGTGGGGAATGCAAAGGAGGAAAAATTGGGACAACTGTAACAACATAATCAATAAAATATAATTTTAAAGAATAAAAGGAATCAACCAATAAATGTATAAATAAGTGGAAAAAGAAATATCTCTAAAAATAAATAAAAATATTTTTTTAATATAATAAAATATTTTAAAATATAATAAAATATTTAAGTAAAAGTGTTATTAACTTAAATAAAATGTAGGCAAAAAGTAGTAAAGTTGATATAAAGATGTAGCAAAAATTATGGTCATCAAGTGACTGAAGTCTGGGAAACATCATTATTTGGGGAACACTATAAACAATGATGTAAAATGCAGCAGGGCACTTGAGATTCAAATGTTTTCTTTTTTCCTCTGGATGGAACTTAATGACTCTTCCTCTTCTTTCTTATCAATGTAGGTCATAATGGCAAGGGTCAATCCCAGACTTTCAGCTCTGCCTTAAACCAACCATTAGCTGGATTACTTCATCATTTTCCTTGCTGGCTAATGGTTAGGGGAGCAGTCTTACCACAGATTTGGAACAGTCAGGCAGGAAATATGTTGACAGGGCCAATCTGAGTGACAGTCTTCAAATTCTGTAAAAACTATAAAACTGACTCAAATAAAAAAACAGGCAAGTTGGCCAGGATCAGGGAGCATTGATTTTCATGCCAACACACCCTTGGAGCACCAGTGTCTGAGATGGGTTTTTTGGTTTTTGTTTTTTTTTTTCTTGGGTTTTGTTTTTGGCTCTTTCTAGAAAGTAAATGTGGATCCTGGGTAAGTGCACAAGAGTGACAGAAAGAGCACTGTGTTCTGGGAAATCTAGAAAGTCTATTAAGGGGATTGTAAATTGGAAACCGTCTTTGCTTGATATTTATCATATTTCTGTTATAGCAAGTATTTTTTTAGCTAAAAATGATAAATATCTTATTTAAATGTCAGATAGTTGGAACGGTATGTTTTGCTCTTGATAAGGTCATAAGAGGAAAAGCCACATGTGATGTGGAAGATTGGCAAGGGACCAGGCAGGGGAAGGGGTGGAGAGATAGAAACAAAGATCTGGCCCTAAACAACGGGGCAGGATTTAGATGAGGAAGTTCATGTTTTTGTTTAAGAACCATTTATAGGACCAGGAATTGGAACAGCAATTAGCCTTGGAAAAGTCTCAAAACTTTTATAAGCTTCAGTTTCCTCATCTGAAAATAAAGACAGTGCTAACAGATCTACCTCACACTAGGTCCTACTAGATGGGCAATAAATGTGACTTACTCATGAATCCAAAACTCAGGTCAAGATCTGAATCTTATCAGTTATATAACCATAAGTTGGTTTATTTATGGCTCAAATTTTCCAAAATATATATGAGGCAGGTTATAAGAATTCCAAATAATTCTCCCTCTCTGCCTCTCTCTCTTCCCCTCTTTCTGAAGATAATAAAATAAAATCTTTAAAAAAAAAAAAAAAGAATTCCAAATAAGAAAACAGTGTACATAAAATTTCAGAATCAAGGAAAATACAAAAAAAGAAAGAAAGTAAGAAAATCAAAACCAAGATAAAAATATAATATAGATTTCCAGACCAGTAAGTTCTACAAAGTATTGATGTGTGCTAGTAGGTGATGATGCTAATGTTGCTAACCAGGAAATTTGCCCCAAGTCCATGTTCTTCAACCATCTTTATGCACACATACTACTAGATATAAATTCCTTATGCTTATGGAGCTCATATAACTATAAAAATACTAATATAGAGAGTGAATATAAATAAAACAATAAAACCAATACATTTTAAATTAAAAGTCTTAATTTTATTTTACAGATGATATTGTTTTCCTCATCACCAGCTGTAGCATGAATTGCTGTCATGTTACTACCAGGTAATAAGAGATGACAATTCCCCATCAATTTCTTGAACTCAAATTACTGGACACTATTTGTTCATAGAGCTTGTTATGATCTCACGGGGCCTTCACTGTATAAATGCATCATTTATATATTAAATCTGCTTTGGTTGCTTTCTCATTAGCTTACTCAGTAAAGCAGAATTTTTTTTTAGCTCTGACTCAATTATAAATACAAACATGAGATTAAAATGGCCGAGTGGCTATAGGGAGGTCATTTAGATGACTCACAAGATGCTTATTTTTTAATACTACTATTTAGATGAAAATACAAAATAAAAATTCTCACAGAGAGCTCATGGACGTTAGTCTTTAGTTTGAGAAATCCCACTACAGGGTATTATTTAAAAACCAGGTGGCCAGATGACCTCTCTGTAATTTGATGTGCAACCCTATCCCAGTCTGTTGCCAGAGAGGAGCCCCTGGAGCAGAAATTCTCCAAGAACTGTCTATAGTCTTTCAAGTATCCACCCCTTTCTATTATATACTTGAGCATTTGGCAGCATCTTGAGCTGAAAAGTCCAGGTATTTTGAGTACTATTTTGATAGAGACAACTGGGGAAAGAAAAGAACAGTAGGTAGAGATTTGGCATTCTGATGGAACTAAATGACCCATGCTAGCCCAAGGGATCTCAGAGTGACAGAGGGTTCCTTGGGATTCTTTTGGCAAAAGCCAATTCCCAGCCTCATGGTTGGCTTGGGGCCCCACGCCTAAAGGGTTACAGCTCTCAGTGAACAGTTAGTTCAGCTCCTTTTCTTCAAATTCCCAGGGTGAAAGCAGGTCCTGAGGAGCTATTTTTTAGCCTTGTTTCCTATTGTAAGTACCCCTCAAATTATAGTTTGCAAACTGAGGTTTGATGGATTAATTTTCCAAATATGTACAACACAACAGACATAGCACACTGACTTGAAAATGCCAACAGTTGATTTTAAAGACTTCTATTATGACACTGAATATATTACAAGTCACTAAAGAGAGACCAAGAGGGAGTCCAGCATGCCAGCTTTTGGCTTCAAATTTTCATAAAATAAAAAGCTAGTAACATAGATCTTCACTAGCAGTTCTGAGAGTGAAGTTTGCACCCTAAAATAGAGTGACTATAATTCATGATGACTGAAACCTGATCTTGGCTTCCACATTTTACACTAACTCCTGCATAAGCAATCTCTTTAAAGAACCCCCAGTGAGGATAAATAGTACATGCCAGCCATTTCTTTTTGTTAGAGAAAATTGATTAAAAGTAAATGATGGTGAGTCAAAAATTAAGGATGGTGATACCAAGAACTTACCATAAATATGGTAAAGGTAACAAACAATTGGCTGCCATTGGGGCTGTAGGTTTGTTATGTAAAATATATCTAAAATGACTGTACTTCCTGATTTTCACTGTATAAGCCAGTTTGTTGACCCATGCCATTATCAATAGCGCCATTTCACTCTTGAAAGTGTTCTGGATTTAATTGTAAATTATCTGATCACCCAATCTATGGTGCAATCCTATATTATTATATTCTCTAGCTGTCCTTCTGATATTATTCTCCCTCACACCCTAGGAATCCTGTATCTTCATTTTTGCCCATTGGCTGCCTTTGTCCGTTTCCAAGTGTTTTGTGTTGCAAAGCTGCCCCTCTCTTTAATATTCGCCCCCATGTAGCCTTATTCATTCAGTGCAGATGATCTAGGTAAATGTTTAGGAAGCATGTGCTATCTGTGATTTAACAAATAATTTAGAAATAGAGAGGAAAACAATTCTAACATCTCTTGCAAATTCTCTGCCCTTTATCAAAGTAGGGTGCAATTGTGTTAATTATGTAATCACTTCTGTCTGAGTTATTTTTGTGACTGCTATTATACACAAGTATACTTGTTCAGTTATATAAAGGGGGGTCACTGAAACTGACACCCTTTATTCTGAGAGTTTGCCAACACAAAAAGAAAGACTGAGGAGTGGAACTACATGTGGTTAGTGTATATTTTAGTATACATTTCTGTATTTTCAAAATGGCTAGTAACAAGTTTATATTACTTTTACCACTGTGGGGAAAAATGAATGCAATGAAAGATTAAAATGTGCAAGAAAAGAGTAAACCATTGCTTAGTTTTATCCATAAGAAAATCCAAAAGTTGAATTTGATGTTGGATGATAGTCTACTGATTATAAATATACAAGTTGGCATCACATATATTATGTAATGCTTCTTTCAATGGTCAAATGTTGAAGTGAATCATCACACTGGAAATCTGCCTTTTCGAGAACTGTCTTTTACTAGTTCACCACTACTAGCACAATAAGGGCCCCTTCTTTCCCAATATGTAGCCCTGTAAGGTATTAACCCAGTCAGATAGAAGTAAGCCTTGTGAAAGAACATTTCTGTGTGAGTGCCACTTCTCTGTACCACCTGCTGTAAGCACCAGGATTTTTATGGCAATTGTCAGCTGAAGGTTATTCGGTCCCCAACTCTAGCTTATAACAATGCCCCAAAGTGTTCTTTTAATGCAATACAATATAATGACAGGAAGATTCTTTAAGAATACAATATAATGACAGGCTGATTCTTTAAGAACAACTGACTAAATATGCAAATAAAATAATCCACCTATGTAGGTTCTGTCAGGAACATCAATCCCTACTCCCGCCACACTGAGAAATTATAAGAATCCTTAGCTAAATATAGCTAAGGAAATTATTTATGATTTGATCCTATTAAACTCCTCTTCCTTTGTCATCCTAGACCTGAATTACTTGCTGATGTTTTGTTCCAATAATGGTTCATGTACCATAACAGTAAATGGTCTTTGTTGTATGGAAGCTTTAATGATATCTCTCACAGAAAGTTTCCATCTCTCTATAATTTTTCAAGGTTCATACTTTAGAGTCATTACCAGCTGTGTTTCTATTGCTGTAGCTACTCCAGTTCCTCTTTTTCATACAATGCTGAAATTTTAAACAGTATGGTCTCTGTCAATATGTGATTTTTTTTTCATAACTATCCTGCAATGTGTGGTGTGTGTTAGAGAGACTGTTGTCATGGAGGGAGGAGTACTTTATATTCCTGTTTTATTAATAACAAAAAGAATAACTTTCACATTGATAACTAGATAAATAATTCATTATTGTTTTGATTTTTACCATGGTATGTTCTATATCACACTGCGGGAAAACGCCAGCTTTGGGTTTGCTGTTTAGCCATTTCATGTTCACTAGGTCCACAATAGGTTATTTATCACAGGTCTTAGTATTCTGATTAGAATGAAAAACTTGAGTGACAGCTGAGATCACTCTAGACTTAGGGTTCCTAAAATGAAGATGATTGCTGCTGATAAAGGCAAGCATAACTGTTAAATAAGAATATAAGAAAAAGAATATCTAGACAGTGCATAATTATGGAATACACTAGAATACTGTGCCAGCAACATGATTAAGGAAACATATAAATATAGGAGGACCGAATTTTTTGTTTTTGTTTTTAATTTTTATTGAAGTTATTGGCGTGCCATTGGTTAATAAAGTTATACAGATTCGAAGGTTATAATTCTTTAACACAACATCTGTATATTGTATTGTCTATTCACCATTCAAAGTCAAGTCTCATTCCATCATCATTTATTCCCCCTTTACCTTCTTCTGTCTGCCCCACCCCAATTTTTAAAAAAATATTTTATCCATTATTCTTTAATTCATTTTTTAAAATATTTTATTTATTTTGCTATTACGGTTGTCCCAATTTTCCCCCTTTGCCCCCCTCCACCCAGTACCCCATTCCCTCCAGCAATGCTCCGCTTAATTCATGTCCATGAGTCATGCATATAAGTTCTTTGGCTTCTCTATTTCCTTTGTTCTTCTTAACATCCCCGTCTATTCTGTAACCACCAATGTGTACTTTTTTTTTCCCTTTCACATCCAGACAATTCACCATTTAATTACTGCCTTCTGTCAGCTTCTCAAATCATATTAATACAAAGTTTTTTTTCATTATTCCAAAATGCCTACATTAATTCATTTGTTTAAAGAATTACTCTTTTAAGTAATATGAATTGCAATATTACCAAATACATGCAAAAATATGTTTACATGCATATTCTTACACATATTAAAAGTACATACTGGATTTTGAAGAGTTAATACAAAAATTAAAAATATCCCAATAGCTTACATAATTATTACATGTTAAATGATAGTATTTTAGATATATTGTAGCCAGATTAAGCAGTTTTTTCTTCTTTAATACTTTTTTACTCTGGTATGCTATTTTTGTGAACTATATCACAGAAATGGTGTATTGCAGAACTCATTTTTATGAAAGTTGTCCTAGAGACAGTGCCAAAACCATAGTAAAAAATAAATTTGGCCTGGCTGGTAACACAGTGGTTAAGGTGCCAGCCTGAGAACCCAAAGGTTGCAGGTTCGATTCCCCAGCCAGGGCACATAACCAGGTTGCAAACCAGGTCTCCAGTCAGGTCCGTGGCTGGAGGCAGGTGAAAGGCAACCATACACTGATGTCTCTTTCCCTTTCTGCCTCTCTCCCTTCCCCTCTTTCTAAAAATAATGGAATAAAATCTTTAAAAATAAATAAATAAATAAATAAATTTGGTTTTTGAGTCAGATTCCCCCCCACTCCCATAATACAACTCAACTTTATTTTAAGCTACTGGAACTACAACTTACTCTTTTTGGAGTTTTCCATCTTAAATAGTAGATTTATTTATTTATTTATGTAGGCAGGATGTGCATAGGTCTTACTTCTTTCAGTATGCTCTGTTTTTCCTCTACATGTGTTTTACAAGTTGAAGCCTTCAGAAATAATGGCACTTGCAGTGCTCAGCTGGTCCCCAGAGTAGAAATTATGATGTCTACTAAGTTGAGGTAAAAAATTAAAAGCCCTAAGATTTAAATAATTTTGTAGAATAATATTCTAGTTATTTTTTGAACTTGTGGTTGACTTCCTATGTGGTCCTAAACTAACCCCTGAACTATTTAAGGATCTATTGAGGTAGAGATTAGGTACGTTCACAATTCAATAACAAAGTTTACTATAGCATAATTCCTTTTCCCAAGTATCCCCAGTTTGGGGGCCTTCATAACTGGAAATGTATATTTCCATGATTTAGTTGAAAGGAATCTCATCTAATTTACATGCTAATATGAGAATATATATTGTCTATGTACATGAATCATATAGTTTAGTAGTTTGCAACTTCCTTCCAATTTGGTCTTCATTCTCAGCATCTTTTCTAACCTAAAGATTGACTGATTTCACAACATACCCATGACCAGTTAGTTGCTATTTAAAATATAAATTGCTAACAAGATCTATATATTACACACCCACAAATAAGCACATATTTTATAACAGTGAATAAGAAAGATAGAATGTCTCCTATGTAATATATGTCCACATTTTCTTACTTTTTTCTTCCTCCTTAACTGCATTCGATTTTTCTGAGTTGTTGCAAGTAACCTGATTTTCCCATATTGTGAAATGATTCCAATCTAAGGAAACTTAACCTGTAGTAATGCAGATACAAGTAATATACAAAATTGTACCTTATTTAGTAAAATCTATTTATAACAAGATCACTTTAAAGCATTCATAAGTTAAAGTTGGTTCTTATCCATTCAGCTGCCCTATGTCTTTTGATTGGTGCATTTAATCCATTTACCTCTGTACCTGCCTTTCTGTCTGTCTCTCTGTTTCTTCATCTTCTTAAAGCAGTCCCTTTAGCATCTCTTACAATGCTGGTTTGGTGGAGATGTATTCTTTTAGACTTCTTTTGTCTGGGAAGCTCCTTATTTCACCTTCCATTTTGAATGACAGCCTTGCTGGGTAGAACATTCTTGGTTGCAGGCCTTTGTTTTTCATTGCTTGAAATATTTTTTGCCATTCCCTTCTGGCTTGTTGTGTTTCTCTTGAGAAATCAGCTGATAACCTTATGGGAGCCCCCTTGTGTGTTATTAGCTGTTTCTCTCTTGCTGCTTTTAGGATTCTCTCCTTGTCTTTGAAGTTTGCCATTTTCATGATGATGCATCTTGGAGTGGGTCTGTTTGGGTTCATCTTCCTTGGGACCCTCTGTGCTTCCTGAGTTTGCATGACATTTTCTCTCCTCAAATTAGGGAAGTTTTCTGTCATTACTTTTTCAATGAGGTTTTCTATCCTTTGCTCCTCCTCTTCTCCTTCTGGTATCCCTATGATATGGATGTTACTACGTTTCATGTTGTCCTGTAGCTCTCTTAAAACCTCTTCATTCTTTTTCAGTTTTTTTCCATTTTGTTGCAATGCCTGGGAATTTTTTCTACATTGACCTCCAGCTTGCTGATCTGATCCTGTGCTTTCTCTAGACTGCTTTTGATTCCTTCTACTGTGTTCTTCAATTCAGAAATTGTATTCTTCATTTCCTCCTGACTCTTATTGATGGTGTCTATGTCCTTTTTAATGCTTGTGTAGTTCTCAGTAAGTTCCTTGTAGCCTCCATGGAGTTTTTTGTAGTTCCCCTGGAGTTGTTTGTAGTTTTCTTTGAACTTGTTGAGTTCATTGAGCTTCTCTATCATCATTAGTTTGAATCCCATGCCTGATAGGGTGCTTGCCTCTATTTCATTTTGCACTCTTCCTGGGGAGTCCTCCTTTCCATTTGCTGAGAGTTTATTTCTTTGTCTCTCCATTTTAGGTGGCTCTTGTTTGTTTCTGCTTCTTAGATTGGTCTGCTTTGACTTACTTTCTTAGTGGTGTGACCTTCTGTGGTGTAGAGGTGCACTCTTTTTTACTTCCTGGATCTGTGCTTGGTGACTGACTTCAGCTTGTGTCCCAGTCTGGGCCTCTATTCATTATTTTGAGAGAGAGAGAGAGAGAGGAAGGGAGGGAGAGAAACATCAATGTGTCGTTGCCTTTCACCTTCCTCTAGCTGGGGACGTGGCATGTGCAAGGCACATGCAACCTGGGTATGTGCCCTGACTGGGAATCGATAGGGCAACCCTTGGGTTCGCAGGCTGATGCTCAATTTACTTAGCCACACCAGCCAGGGCCACCCCAATATTTTTTTAATGAGAGAAACAGGCAGTTGTCTTAGGCACTTCAAACAAAAAGACTGTTTTTTATTTTCATTTATTTTTTAAAATTTTATTTTTGCGTGTTTTTAAAAGCAATTAGGCCTGTCCAGATCTTTTACAATGTATATATTCAAATTATCAGAACCCATCACTCTGTAATATATTAAAATTGCTTTCTTTCATTAAAGGATAATATACAGACAATAAAACAATCAGTGCACTAATCAATGTACAACTCATTTAATTTTACATATACAATATATGTGTAAATATATGTACTTTATATATAATGTAACCACAATGTAACAGAACAAAAACGAAGTTAGGTTGCCAGCTACCACAAAACCCATACTCCAGAGTCAGCTGCCGGTGCTCGTGGTCCTATCGCTTCTGGTTTCTAGATTGGGTGTGGTCAGTGCAAGAACCTCCTTCTGTCGCCATATTGGCCAGTGGGGGCGCGACTCCCCAGTGATTAGACTGTCTCGGTAACAATAATAACTAGGAAACAACAACCCAGATTAAGAAAAATTTCATGAGGTCTACAAGCCTCTTATTCCTGTACTACAACAAGGCAATTTAAAAGTAGCTGATTTAAACAGAGCAAATACTTTGAGGATTACTCACAGTAATTATGTTAGGAATTGCATTTCCCTATGAGGAAGAGACCCCATAGCAATATATTGTAAACAGGTTAATGGTTCTCTTTTCCTTTCTGTTACATAAATACACAGGTTGCTGATGGGATGAAAGCTTCACAAAAACTAGCTTTTTTTTCTTTTGTTCTTTGCATCCTTACCCACAGTATGCTTGGTTGTCTCAATAAAAGTCCAGGTTCCATCCAGCTGTGGTGACTACACTCAAAGCAGGAAGAAGTGGGAAGGTGAGGGGCAGAAATTGTCTTCCTGTCTCCCACCTTTCCATGCTTATTAGTAAGGAAGAAAGGGAGAGTGGATATTGTTGTTCTTTGGAAATCTCAGCCATATCAGTGGTCGCAAACTTCTCCATGAATAACCTTTTTTTTTTTTTCAACTACACTGTTTGCAACGGATAGATGCTAGCTATAGCATCCTGCAATGTGTGATGAGTTGTGAAATAAACACTTATAATCCTACTAAAGACATATGAAAACATTTTGCAAAGAAAGACTGGTGCGATGCTGCTTCAAGACACATTTGCCAAAAATAAAGCATACTGTACTTTTCACTGTTTTTAAGAGGGAAAATATGGGGGAAGTAGTAAAGAGTAAAACAAAAAAGATTTCTTTAAGACCATGCAAATAACTAAAAACATTTAATAATGGAGTGTACATGAATTCAGTAGGGGCCACAAATGGCAATCTGGCCATTTCTAAATTGTAACTTTGTTCATAATCATTAGGATTATAAACTTTGATTTAAGCTAAGAATAATTATTTTAACTACCTGAATGAGACTAAAATCTACAGATCCAGAATCCCTTATTCACAGTTTTTTCACAAATTATAGTATCTGAAGCTAGTTATAGTCTATTTTTACCCAATTTAGTATGATTATATTTTACTGCAAAAATATTACAGTACTTGATTATGGGGTGCTGCATCATATTACAACTTTAAAATCACGAGATTTAAGATAATCAGATTTCTTGCATTTCAAAAGTTTCCCTTGCTATCCTCAGCCTGCACAATTAAGTAGCTGCTGGTTTTAACAGGGAAATTACTCTGAAGATTACTGACACTAATTGTATTAAGAATTGCATTTGGCTAATGATAAAGGGACTCCACTAATGGTGCTTTAAACAAATTAATGCCTTTCTTCTTCTCTCATGGAGAATAAAAAGATCTAGATGGAATGGAGCCATCATATAACCTAGCTTTTGAATTCCAAAAACATATCTTCTTTCGCCACACAGTCTTGCAGTAAAGATCTTAAAAACTATGCGCACAATTTGATTTTTTTTTTTTTTTTAGAGATTTCTATTATCATCAAAGCTCACTCAAAGGATTATATACCATTAACTTGGTCTATTTTAAAAGGTTTTCTAAGTCTTGAAATCTAAGAAATTGAACACATAAACTTCTGCTATGTGTCTCTCTTGGTTGTAATGGCGTCCCTTGTCCCAAAAGGTTTCAGATTTCATCCCCTGTCAGGTTTGTGGTTGAACCACATACCTAGGTTGTGGCTTCCCTCCTACCTTTGGCAGGAGTTCTACAGGCAGCCTATCCATGTTTCTCTCCCACATCGATGTTTCTCTCTCTTCTACTCTTGCAGAAGTAAAATATCCTCAGGTGAGGATTTTTTTAAAAAGCACTTTACCTCATTGGTTTAATAAAAAGTATTGGTTGAGTTTTGTTCTGATATGAAATGTAAGGCTTTTTAAATTAAAAATGTCAAAATCAACACTACTACAGAGAAGCAGAAAAATGACGTAGTAGTTGCCTAAGTTCTTTTTTTACATTTTATTAGTAATATATACAATACTAGTTACTTGGTTTTCATCCACATTTATTTATGAACTGAGTCATAAATCACTGGCTGTAACATGCAGATGAAATGTGGATTTAAAAAATATAATACCAAAATGCTATAATAGAGCTATATCATTCCAATTTAGCATGGAGTTTTTTTCTTCACTTCTCCACAGCTTCTCTGGATCTTATCGTCACTAAAAATTCCAAAATCTCAAGTCCAACACTTTTCTCTTTGAACATAAATCACCTGCTTATATATGAAACTCCTTTCTGTAATTCGTCACTTTGCATGATGTCATTACATTTCTAACTTTATCAAATGTCATTTGCCCTTCTTTCAAAATGCTGAATGGGCATTGGCCTCATATTATTCCCTGGAATACCTCAAGCTTCATTCTGCCTTAGGGCCTTAGCACATGTTGAAACCTTTTCCTAGTCTGCTAATTCTCATGTATTTTTCAAGTTTCGCTCCTTCTCATCCTTCAAGTCTAGCTTCAATGTCACCTGCTTAGAAACAACTTTCCTTACAACTTTATGTATTTCCCTCCCTATTTTCTCTAAGATTGAACTCTGTTTATTTCTTTAAGTAGCATTTATCATATTTGACAGTTATATATATATATATATATATATATATATATATATATATATATATTTTGCTTGCTTGTTTCTGTCTTCCCTAGACTAAACAACATCTCACTCTACAATTTTACCTTTACCAAACCAAAAGATGTTTAAATCATGTATATAATTAAGATTGCCTCAAATTTCTGAAGAAAATTCTCCCACTGTGAAGTACATAATAAGAAATATTCATATTGTAGAAAGTGTCCATAAGATTCTAATCTATAGATAATAAAATAGACAAAATATATGTGTATGTACATATATAAATTATATGTGTATGTGTAGTAAACATATGGATGTATATGAATATACAGGGGTGGGGAAAGGGATGGGTGAGAAAAGAATAGGGTAGAAAACAAAAATATATACTGAAAATGACCCCTAGCAAATGTTTCTATTGGAAGGAAAACTGTTCAAAATTTTCTGAAGAACTTTAGTCCTCTCTCTTCAGTAAATAACTTCTTTAAAATGTTTTCTTATTTCAAATAAATTATTTCAAATAAATGTCTTTGAAATTTACTATTTTAAGGTCACTATTAATGAGGTCACAGAATAAAATGAAAATATAGGTATTTTCTTTACCGTAGTTGTTCATTAAGTACATCTGAATTCCAGTCTTTAGTTGTCTATTTCAGCTGACAGTAGAGCTAGGGCAGTACATACAGCACAGAAAAGAGGTCTAGTGCAGGTTCTAGCTACACTGGCCTAGAACACATGTCTGCAGGTGACCTGATGGCAAAAGTTCAAGGTCTCTCTGAGTACATAGGAGTAGTGAGCACTACCCCCTGGTTTAATGGATGGTTTCTATTTATTCCAGTAATCCTACAGTTAATATGCTCCCTTTCAATCTCAAAAATGCCCTGGTTTAGACAATAAATTATATAGTCATTGTAGCTGTGGTTCTCTAAGAATGTTACCCATTAAATACCAAGCTAGGATAGACATACTAAACCGTGTGTGGGGGTGTGTGTGTGTGTGTGAGAGAGAGAGAGAGAGAGAGAGAGAGAGAGAGAGAGAGAGGGAGAGAGAGAGAGAGAGATGTGCGGTGTGTTGTGTGTATCTTGGGGAAGGGCTTCTAAAGAATATTAGAATTAGACAATTACCCCTTTTTTCATTCATTTCTTTTAAACCCTGTTTTATCCTTGGATCATTAGAAATATATCTGAAAATGCATATGTTTAATTAAAACACATACTATGCTGTATTTGATAAATATCGATAGTTGCTGACTTCTTTGACTTCACATTTTCAATCATAGTATAAGTTTTTTCAACTCATTTTTGTTTAAAAGCCCTGTTGCAAGCAAGTACAGGACCCAGCTCACAACTGGAGACAGGGCATCAAATTTCCCAGCTCACTTAATATGAAGGCCTGCCAAACTAGGTGAAAGACCTTATAAATATGTAAAGCAGGAAGTTCAAATTACAGTCAAGGAAATCTCTAATGATTGATGCTCTTTTCAAAACAATTTTAAAAATAACTAATAAAAAAGCAGCACATTCTAAGACGCCTTACCAAATGTTTCATCAGAGTTCAGACTGGACAATGTACTTTGACTACCGTATTTATTTTGGATTTTTACCACTTCTGGAGGCAGGAGGAGGCACAGTGGGAGAATGAAAAAAAAAAAAAAAAAAAAAACCAACTCAGTACCTCAGTACAGCCATTTTGTTTGTAAGGCAGAGTGGTAGAATTCTGTCAGGCAGTAAAGGTTTTTGAAACAATTTTTAAGGAGAAAAAGGAAACTATGCCCAATGATTTTAATTTACCAGTGAATCATTGTTTTATGTTTATTCTTTCCAGAAATGGTAGTTTTAAAGGTTAACAAAAAATTTTTTTCAAGGAATTAAATAAAGCTTTCTGAGCTAAAAGAGGCATGAATTTCTGAAAGGAAGACTGGCTTCTTTAGGTACCTTAATGATGTCGAGTCAAATACATTTTGATGGAAATAGTTTCCAAATGGCCATATTTCAATACTGATATTTGTGAAGTGATAAGCAATTTGCTTAACAAAAGCATTATATTCTGCAAAAAAAAAACAAAAAAACAAACAAAAAAAAAACACCGACGAGAAACACGAGCGTTCCTTAAGACGTTAAAAAAGGGGGTTTTACTGAGCTAACAGGCGGTCGTGTGTGCTATTGTTTTGCAGTGTCACTTAACAGAGAGCTTAGACTTGTGTTATTTGGATGGCTGTGCTTTTAAAAGCCCAATGTAAAATGGCACACACACTGCATTTCTTTCCGAGCAGCAGGAGGCGGGGGGACGGAAGATAGTGCAGACTGTAGGGACACTGCCCTCCCAGCCAATCAGAGCTCGCCTGCTTGCCATCGCAAAGTTGTTAACCCCAGAGTCTTCTGGCCGCGGCTGCCTCCTCTGCTTTTAATCTTCGTGGATATTTTTCCTATTTTTCCCAAACGCCCACAGATCGTGAGGAAAGCCGCCTCACTCAGCCACCGATCATGGAAGAAAGTATTACTTTTTATTTACCAAAAACCTTAAAGATGTTACAAGCTCCATATGCTGCCTGGAGGCTGTTGTTTCTAGGGACACAAGTATCCAGCCTATATTGTTACATTTTTTTTTCAAGAACTGCTTTCTTCTTTGCCTACACTAATGGTAAGTTTGTAATCTTAAATATTTATGCCATTAAATTTTTAAATGAACTCCCAGGTAAAAAAGATTTTCATGTGTTTCTTCTAACAAAACCAATCTTTGTATTTTTTTTAAAGCATTGATCTACAGAATCCACCTAATCTTGTTTAATTTTTTATCAAAAGAAACAGTTTCTTTTATTATTAAAGCTAGGCATTTATAATATAAATTATACTTTAATTACTGGGAACTACGGAGGAACTAAGCTATTTCAAGATGGACTTGTTTTGTGCCAGCAATGTTGGCAATGCCAAATATGTGCATATCCTCTTTAAAAAATTATGTATTACCTAATTTGTTCAGGACTAAATTAGCAGCAGGCGAACTATGGATATAGTTAGGTTTTTGTATTTTTTTAAGCCTATTGTGGTTTTCTTGATGAATTACTTGGATACAGATTAAAGGAAAACTGCCTTTGGTTTAATGAAGGTGGAGATTGACATAACCGGATTTATATTAAGTTATGGCTGTTACTAAATAGTGGATCTTTTATTTGCTGATTAGATCTAAACTTGTACACCATGATATTAATTCTTCGAAGCTCTTTATTAGTCTTTGCAGATCTATCTTGTTTTTCTCCAAAAAGGTACATTTGGGAGACATTTTGTAATTTTTGGCATTTTTCTAATTTTTTTCTTTTTTGCACACGGTGGGAGATCTTTTTTGTTTTGCATTGATCTGTGTTGGTGGCGCTGTAGTGCTCCTCAACAATTTGTCAGTTTCACTCAAAGAAAAACGGAGGAAAAAAGAGGTGGGGCTAGATTCGATCTATTATCTTATTCCTTTATTTCCTTAAAGAAAGTTCAATTTGGTTAGAAGTTATTCGGTTGTATGTTTTAAATGTTTTCTGTGAACTGTGAATGAAAGCAGATATGTCCTCACAACCAAGCCAGGGAGCATGAGACACAAGCATGCAGTTTGCAGTTGTTTTATCTGATATGATTATCTCTTAAGTCAGAATTCAATAATAAAGCTGCTGGTTTACCCTCTCTTCAGTAACAGTTTGCATTTCCCTTATATTCCAATATCATATATGTTAATGTCTTTTCAATATAAGAAAATGTTTGAGTTTTAGTTAACTGGACATTGTAAAAGTTGAATTTTATATCAAACCTTGGAATTTCTTAAATAACTACCCTAGTTATTTTTCTATTTATTTTCTCGTAGCTTTCTCTTGGGAAGTTTCTAGTAGTTTGACATATAATACATTATTGCCTGTTTCATTTTGAAATACATAAATTTAATTTCTGTATATCTTTACTTTTAAAAGGCTAATTAAAAAACATATATGTGTGTATACACATACATACACACACACACACAACTGGTTTTAACTTAAAATATTGGTATCACATATCTAAATGCAGGATAAATTTTTTCCATCTTTGTCCTTATTGAGAGTTATCTGGTTAGAGAATATGGAATTTAGGCCCAAAGCCTCACAAGAACAAAAATGTATATTATGATATGACATAGGTTTTGCTGGCCTCTGTGAGCAACATTTTAGTTGTTTATGAAGATAGTAAGTATGCCCTTCATTCAAAAAGAAAGTGGGAGGAATCAATCAGTGGTTGTACCTAAAAATATATTATTTCGTCAAATAAAATTAAAACAACTGAAATAGTAGCCTAGACCAGTTTTTCATACAATTGAATAGATTATTTCTTGAGAGAATTAAAATTTCTGTGAGTTGTTACTGTTTTCATTCATGTTTACATATGAAGTGCTCATTTCACTCATTTAAAATCCTAAAGTAAAAGAATGTGTAAAAATGACTAAAAATAGTATTTTGATCTTTATATCCCTATGATTTACCTGTTTAAGATCCTTTTTTTGAACATCAAAAATAATTATGTATTATGCCTATATATTGTTTACACTATGCTATAAAACTCTGAAAATGTTTACTCTAACATTTTATCTCTTGTAAAATTGAAATGTCCCTGTTAAAATTAGCCATGATGTTTAGATTATTTATAGAAGGAAACACTGCAGGTATAAATTTATTACCTAACCCTCTGGTTATGATGGAGAGTTTAGTTCTCTAAAGTTGATCTACTGAATAAAACATACTTGCCAGTATTTTTATGGCTAAAATATTATGTAATTCAGCTGGTGATATTTAAATTTTTAATTTGTGAAAACTAAAAATGTTTCTATAAGGCAGACCCCCTTTAAAAGAACAAATTGATGCTCTGAAGTCCATATGTAGCTATGCAATGCTCTTTGTTCTCCCACACCATTGACTATTACATCACCGATTATGAGTAACCATTATAGTTTAATCTTCAATTCAAAAATCATTCACAGATATTCTTATTAATCTGTGATTTTAAATCACCATGTAAGAAGGTTTAAATCTATGATGCAAAAACAATTATTTTATGTTCTCCATTTTTAAATCTACCTTGTGATTCATTTTAGCTCTTGATTCTTTGGCTGTTGTCTGCTTTTAATGACAACATTTTTGTAGGTATTTAGTTCACAAATTTGGTATGATAATGATTAGAATTATTATAATAAAGTATGCTTTTATTATGAAAAATATTAAATTTAACATATAGAGAACTTTTTCATAGCAGCCGTTACTAGATTATGAACAACAAAGAACTATTTTTTTTAATCCTAAATGTCGTTTTAGTCAACATTACACACATTTCGTTCTCGTAAACCATTTTATTAGAGATTTTAGCAAGTAGAAAAATAGACTGTATTAAAATATCATATCATTTTTCACCCTGCCCATCCCTCTGATGGAGGGGAGGGGTCAGTAAGTAGTGAAATGGCAAAAAAAAACCCAACAGATTGCAGGAAAAAGACATAAATAATGCCAAAGACATGAAGAAATTGTAAATCAGATTCAAAACAATAAACATCAAGAAAATGAACTTAAATTTATGGAATTTGGTCAATAATAAGTAAACTGAGAATTTTATTAAGATTTAATGCAATGAACACACATAATTTCCTAATTTATTAATTTGTATTTATTAGTATATTAGCATTGCTAAAGGTTGAGGAAATTTTCAGGTTACCCAAACCTTTAAAGAAAGATAAGCTAATAAAGGGAAGAAACATTTATAGAGATATTAAGATAACCTAACATAAAATACTGAAAATATTAGCCAAGACCAATCTACTATACTTTGGAATGAACTTATTTAGAAGCAGGATAAATAGCTAAAGTTTTTGCCATCTGAAGACCAAGTTTAATATGGATTTGAAATTGTATGTTACTAACTCTACCCACTTCTTATGTATATTTACTATATAAATTCATTCACTACTCTCCTTAGCATGGTTTTGCCAAGGAAGAGAGGGAGAAAATTATAGGCAAAATGGGTGTTTGTGTTATGACTTTTTTTTTCTTTACAAAAATATTCTCAAATGGAGAATCTAAAAGGAAAGTAAAGCAAAAAAGATGGTTACTTGATGAAAGAGGTATACTTTATACTTGATTTGATCAAGATTTATTTTTATTTAGGGATTGGTTTTAGATTTTACTCCTATCCGTTACATGCTATTTTGCAAAGATGCTAGAATACAATATTAAAAAGAAGAAGGGATCCCTTATGGAGTTTACAATCCAGTATGGTTCAAAGTTCTAAGGATACTTTAAATCTCAGGTCTTAGATGTGAGAGGTCCTCATTTGGAAATAAAAGCCAAATAAGATTCCTAAAGTAAATTTTTAAAAACTTAATTGTTTAAATTGAATTTAACAAATGTCATACTATTGAAGGACCATTACTTGGGTGCCAGGTTTCGCACATTGAGGAGGAAATAGCCCCCAGACTCTGATATGGCTCAAATAAATGTTACATAAATAGGTGGTTAACCAATGCAAATTCCTATTGCAAAGTGAGAAATAAAACATTAACTTATTTGTGTGAGAAGAGACAAAGAGGATAGCTTTGGTAGTAAGAAGTTTGGTCGTGTCCTTGTGAGGTTCATTTAATGAACACATTTTAAAAATGTGGTAGAGCCTCATTTTGTACATTTTGCTCAATAAATGTTAAGGTCAATGTTAAAGAATTTTATCAAAATTAAAATTGTTATTTTGAAATCTGAAATAATTTTAATGATATATAACAAATTTCGTAAATAAAAACAAATATTTTAACTTATGAAGATAATATAATTACATGTTTACCTAATGATTAATTAGTTAAGCACACAAGATATGGAACCGGGAGGTATTATATGTACAGATCAACTGGCGGGGATGACACTATTCATTAGAATTCTCTGTATGTGGTTTAAGGAACCTAAAGAATAAAGTCACAAATCATTTTGTCATAGAGCCAACTAATCCATACTAGCTAAATGTATTATGTCATTTAGGTTACTTTCATGCTAACATGAATTTCTACTGATAGTGGCATAACAAAATAAGGGCATTGATTTCAAGTAATTTTAAATTAGTAATCAGGAAGCAAGTTAGTTTAGTTTTAGTTCAATAGCTTAACAATGTTATCAAGTTCCTTAGTAGGTTTCATTCTTTTACATTGTCATAATATCATCAATGTTGCCTCACAGTGACAGCATGGCTGCTGCAGCTACAGCATCATATCCTGATATTACAATTTGCAAAGGAAGGAGAGTTTCTGTTAAGTGTCTTTTTTATAAGTTAAGGAATTCTTTCCAGAGGCCCACAGCACACTGCTTCTTGTAGTTCATTGGCCAGTTTGTAAGACATGGTCATACCTAAACCAGTTACTGACTGGGAGGTTGAAATTATTGTGATTGGTTTGGCTAGGAAACACTTCTTGAAAGGGTGAACACCTGCTGAGTATCCAATGCTCAATATGGTTCTCTCCTACTTGCTTTGTATAAACTTTAACAGCTTTGTATAAACATTCTTTAGTGATAAAACATGAATATCTGTTTTCATAGAGACCAGACTGGTCACAGATGCAGCTAATTATTTTTAAGAAACCTAAAAAGCAAACATTTAATTAGACATTAATATGTTCCAGCCTCTATGCTAAAATACTACCTTTACTATATCCTTAAATCCTCCCATAGTCTTTGGAGATATTAAATTATACCCTCCTATGGATGAGGAAACTGAGGTTTAGGGAGTTTTGGCCGAGTCACATGGTAAATGAAAAACTGAGGTTTGGCCCAGGTTACACAGTAAATAATAAAGCTAGAGTTTGAACTTGGGAAATCTGAAATCAGAGCCTGTTTACTTACCTATTCTTCTATACAATCATGTTAGATATTTGTAAATTTATGTTATGTAATTTGACATTTTAAATGCACTGTATGGTATCACTGTTTCAATGAATTCTCTAGTAAATTATTTAATAAGTCTAATAACCTTTTCATAAAAGGAGTAATTGGCCACATAATTTATCAGCTTCATACAGCTGAATGTTTGCATGTTGAATTTGCTACCCTATTCAGGAATATCTCATGAAATTCTTTTAGAAGTTGAATTTTTATAGGGAAAATAAAGATCAAAAGCTAGGGACTCTGGGAGGTTTTGTTGAATTAGGTAAATTCATGATTCATAACACTAGGTCCAAATATTGGCTTTGTTTCACTGCTTACAAGATCAATTTTATGTACAAAAATGTTTTGATCTTTACCAACTTTGGGATATTTTTGCCTCCAGAATATTGGGGGCGGGGGCGGGGTTCAAAGTACTTCCAGATCAATTAATCTCAAACTTTGGCATGCAGCAGAATCACCTAACACAAATTGCTGGGCCACACACCCAGGGTTTCTGGTTCAGCTGGTCTGGAGTGGGGCCTCAGAAGTTGTATTTCTAGCAAGCTCCCAAATGATGCTGTTGATGCTGGTTCAGGGACCACTCTTTGAGACTCTGCTGTAGAGAACCAGATGGTATCTGCCATGATAAATATGTTGGCTTTGCAATGTGCAAGTCTTTAAGGGATGTCATTTAACATTTGGCAACTATATAAAGAACAACATATTGCAATATCAAATACAGTCATCAGGACACCCTCACTGAAAAGCTGTGGTAAATTTACAAAATGAAATACTACTTGGCTATATAAAAAAGAATGAAATCTCACCCTTTGTGACAGCATGGATAAACCAGTCAGGGAAAGACAAGCACCATATGATCTACTCATGTGGAATCTAATGAACAAAATAAACTAACAAAGTAGAAATAGACTCATAGATACAGAGAACAGACTGACAGCTATCAGAGGGGAAGGGGCTGGGTGAAAAAGGTAAAAGGATTAAGCAAAAACAAAACAAAACAAAACAAGATTCATAGATAACAGTATGGTGATTACCAAAGAAAAAAGGGAGTAGAGGGAGATAGAAGAGGGTAAAGGGGGATAAAAGGTGATGGAAGGAGGCTTGACCTGGAGTGGCGAACACACTATAGAGTATACAAATGATGTATTAGAACTGTACGCTTGAAACCTAAATAATTTTATTAACCAGTGTCACCCCAATACATTCAATAAAAAAAAGGGAAGTTTCAGCAATGACTTGAAGGATTCTTATGCCTCAGCATGAATATCAGATTTGAAATTTATTTGCCAACAATTCATATGTGTGTATTTTAACCTTTTGAAAATAGCAAGCCATAATTTGCAAATTTTTTTTAATCAGGTAAAAATAGAACTTAGTTGTGCTTAATAGCACTTTACATCTGAAAACGTTATCTGCATATGGCATTTTGATGGTTTTTCTGAAGATTTTATCCACCAACCACTAATACTCCATATTCATATTAATAGGACATGGTTTTAATGAGAGTGAGAAAGGGAAGTTGACATGTGAATGACTTATATTTAGCTTTGACACCCAGGCCACTTCCCCAATCCACTGGAAAGTCTATACTCCAAGACCAGAGGTCAGAATATCCAGTTGAAAAACACTATAATGTGCCAAGAAGTGAAGAGGAACTTTTCCAAGAATTTAATTGCTTCACTGCTTTACGACTTGAAAAATTATTAGTTTTGAAGGTCTTTGCTCAGTTTTCATTAAAGTGTTAAGTCCAAGAAACAAACTGCCAACATAAATGAATGAAAAACAATCAGTAAATTTAAGGTCCTTAACATTCACAGAAGCCGATATACTGTAGGCTTGAAGTTCTCCTTTCATACCTATGGAGGACTAGTTAAAGAAGCTATCATAAGTAGAGCTATTGAGGTCCAGTATCAAAAACAGCCTTTCAGCACCTATTTAATTTAATTGTAAATTAATTTGTATTAATTAATTAATTTATTTATAGTGTGTGGTTGCCTCTAGTGTGCCCCCAACTGGGACCTGGCCCACAATTTAGGCATGTGCCCTGACTGGGAATTGAGCAGGCAGCAGTTTGGTTCACAGGCCTGTGCCCAATCCACTGAGTCACACCCACCAGGGCTTTCAGCACCTATTTAATAATAGACTCACATAACTTGAAATGGCCTACAACTGCCAGAACTGTGTCTTTTAAAATGCACTGTACGGTATCACTGTTTCAATGAATTCTATATAGCTAGTAGTCACTAGACATATGTAACTATATAAATTTAAGTGTGAATTTATTAAAATGAAAAATTCAGTAGCTATACCTGGCCCTGGCTAGTTGGCTACCATACTGGATAACAAATTTATGGATTATTTTTGTCTTAGTCTAGTCAGGCTGCTTTAACAGAATAACCTAGACTGGGTGGCTTATAAACAACAGAAATGTATTTCTCACAGTTATGGAGGCCAGGAAATCCAAAGTCAAGGAGCCAGCAGATGGGTGTCTGGTGAAGATCCACTTCCTGATTCATAAGACTGCCATCTTTTCACCTGCATGGCCTCACATGGTGGAATGTGGAGGGAGCTTTCTGGGGTCTCTTTTTATAAGGGCACTAATCTCATTTTGAGGGCTCTACTTTCATGACTTAATCACCTCCGAAAGGCACCACCTCCAAATAACGCCACATTGGGCATTAGGATTTCAACATATGAATTGGGGCAGGACATAAACATTTGGCCTATAGCAATTTCCACAACTGCAGAAAGTGCTGCTGGACAGATAACACGGTGCTTCAGGCCATGGTGGGTTCACACTGTTGCATCAGTGGTTCTCAGCTCTACCTGTACTTATAGAATCACCTAGAACCTTAAGTACAAAATGCGCAGAGATTCAAGTTGGTCTGAAATAGGATCTGGGCATAAGCATTCTTACAAAGATGTCCATGGGATTCTAACATGCAGCTTAGAATTGCAAAGTTACACTGTTTAAATCACTAAACCTAAAGTTTGAGAGGTTAGTAGACAATTATTGCTGCTTCTCATCTCAATCTTTCAAAAGCTACAATCCATCTCCTAAATGTGAGGAAGGTTCAAACCAAAAGAAGGAATAACTGAACTATCAAACCTGTGTGGTGAAACATTGACTACTTAATGAACACCAGCTTTAGCTGGAAGACGGCGACAGCTATTCATAAGTTATATTACTTCATGTCCTCAAGAATTAGTCTTATATATGGAAAGAGTTCATTTACTTTTATTTATTTTATTTTTTAAATATTTTATTTATTTTTAGAGAGTGGGTAGGGAGAAAGGCAGAGAGGGAGAGACATAATGTATGGCTGTCTTTCACCTGCCTTCAGCTACAGATCTGGCAGGAGACCTGACTTGCAACCTGGTTATGTGCCCTGGCTGGGGAATCAAACCAGCAACCTTTGGGTTGGCAGGCCGGTACCTAAGAGTTAATTTATTAAAGTTACATATCCAAAGATAGTTATGTTTTTTTTTTTTAACATCTAAGTTCTTATATTTTTAAATTACGTTTGCATGTCTTATTTTATTTATAAATTTACAAACTTTAGAAATCCTGGTTCTTTAAAATTTAGCACTGCTTGATTAAATAACTCCCAACTTTATACTGTATTATAAATTTATTATATACAGTTGCCTCCTTTGGTACCTAGTAAGGTACGTATTGTCAAGAAATTAAGAAAGTCATACATAACTATTAAATTTAACTTCTAAATATGATGATTCTTACGATCCCTTTAATATTTCTACATTACATACAATTCAGTAGGAATTCTACTTAAAAGTCTGATGGCCTGACCTCTTATTCCGTCAGGTCAGATGTTCTTAAACAGAAAGTTACCTACAGTAAAAAAGATTTCTATGCTTATTCTAAATCGTTCTGAAGTTCAAAGATTATTACCTATGAGGAAAACAGTATGTCCTACCAATGTTATGTTGCCTTCCAAAGTGAATATTTTGGTCTGCCTTCTCAGCTTAATGAGGTTTCTTGATGATCAGAGATTTTGGTTGAACCACAACTAGGTCCTTGTCTGAGACACTGGTGTGATTTGCTGAGCCAAACCCTATATGCCTAAAATATTGTCATCTTTCCTTTTTCAAGACAAGTTAGAATCTTTGGGCCCCACACAAATGGCTACCTCATTTGACAAGGATTTGGATTTTTAATTCATAATCTTCTAGAATGTAAGATTTAAAGAACTTTGAATTTGGTAGAATCCTACATTCCTTCACATTCTGTCTTATAAGAGAATCAACTCTTGCAGATATAACAGATAATTAATACTGAATCTTTCTCACAGCTTTGTCTATATGGTCACAATTCTCAAGCTTGTTCTATAGACAAAATTTTTATTTGTTTTTTTAAACTTCCAGAATCCGTAACTAAAAGCTTCTCAATGCATATTTCTCTTAAAGCTATGAGAACACTTGAAAGACACAGCTTTGACTGATCTATGTGTATGAAGTCTGTCTGGAAAAAGTCTAGCCATTGTTAACAAGAACAGCTATGTCACCTGGCAGCCAAGGGCAGCAGGCTGAAATGTGCAAATGTGAACAATGAAGACTTTGCTGTACTAGTCAGTACGGATGGTAGACATTGTTAAGTGAACATGTGTACTATGTGGCTGTTGCATTCAAAATGACTGAAGGAATAAAGCAATGAATCTGCATCATTAAATTTTGCATTAAGCAAAACATTCCTCCACAGAAACTATTTGAATGATTCAGAAGGCTGCAGCTATGGGCAACAGGTGACTCGCAGCTTCATCATAACAATGTGCCCACTTATAATAACATCTTGTGCACAGTGTTTTAGTGAAACCTCAAATTACCCAGGTGACTCAGCCCCCTACAGCATAGATTTGGCACCCTGCGACTTCTGGCTTTTCCCAAAACTAAAATCATCTTTGAAAGGGAAGAGATTTTATTTATTTATATAAATAAATTTTATTTTGGGGGATTCCCTCTCATAAATAGCAGTTTAAACACAGCCAGTGAGATTACTTTAAATGTCTGCGTCTAAACACCTGAAAGTGAAGAGATTTTAGACCATTGTTGAGATGCAAAAAAATATAATGGGGCAGCTAATGGTGACTGGCAAAACTGTGTGAGGTCCCAAGATGCCTACTTTGAAGGGGACTGAGGTGTCCTTATATATTAATTTGGAAATGTATAAATTTCAATTGTTCTATTTACAATGTTTCTTGCATCTTCTTCAATTAATGTCTCTATTTTTCATATTAATGGCTGGATACCTTCTGGACAGACCTCATATAACTTGGGCCCAATTACTTATCAGTTCAGCCCCTCAGTTTCTTCTGTGAAACAAGATACCATTACCTACCTCACCTAACTATTCTGAGACCACAGTAAGTTAATGTGTGTAAAACACCTAGAATATTGCCTGACATGTCATTATCACTCAAATAAGCTTTAAATTCATTTTTGCATAAACACCTATTTCAGGGATAAAATAGGCCTTGCACAGTGTGATGGGAATTGAAAAGATCATCCCATGTAGCTGTATTGATATTATAGTATTACAGAGTCCACTCTGTATTTCTTTCCAGGTATTCTATTGTAAGCCAACATGTCAAATAACTTTTCCAAGAATTTGTTATCTGCTCACCATTTGTTAAATAAATCTTTAGTAAGCTTCTACTATATTGAAAAAACAATATTTGGCTGAGCCTTTGAGGACTAAAGAGAGAACAAACCATCTGGAAATTGGGGTAGAGTTCGTGAAGGAGATATTTTTGACTAGAGCCTTGAAATATGGGAAGGCTTTCAACATGTAGAAAATGGAGAGGACATTCCAAGTAAAGACAGCAGAATGAGCATAAACAAAAAAGGAGAGAAAAATACATAGCATTTGGGAATACCAGCTGAAAGTTCCATGTAGGTTGAATAAGGTTAATTTGTAGGTTAGAGCCTGGAAAAGAGAACCCTGATGGGTCGCCTGGAATCAGCACAGTGAAGACCTGGAATCCCAAGTTAGGGAATCCAGATGTCAGTCACTGCCCACAGAACACCAGTTCACACGCTTGGAACTGGCAAGAAAATGCTGGTAGGAAAAATAGAAGGAAATGATCGCTTCCTAAGATAAACCTGTTTATTCTTTTGCCTGGTAGAGGAAAACTACGGTGGTCTGGATCTCTGGTCAGGTTGTTTTGATGGGGAGATAAAAAAGGAGCAGAAAAGGTTCCAAATTTTGGGACAATTTTCAGCTAATTGTAGACATTTGACAGTAGGGGGCAGCATGAGGGCATGTAAAAGTTGAAAAAATTCAGAGGATTGGCTTCTATACTACTACCTCTTAACAATTAGGAGTTTGTCTATATGGGATATTAATAAGATCTCAGCATTCTTTTTCTTGAAATCAATAGAAATTTAAAAAGAAGAGAAATAGGCTGTTTAATGACAGAATGATGTTGCTGCTTGAGAGCATAAATAGTTGTTCAAGAATTATTTTAAGTGAGTAGGAGTTCATAGTTTATATAATTTGGAAATGTATAAATTTCAATTGGGAAACACACCTTTATATGATTAAAGATTTTGCATTTTTAAAAGTATGCTTGTTCAGCTCCACTATGTTAAAGTAAGTAGTAAAAAATAGTAGGGCAAACTCTTGAAAATAAAAATTTAATGTGCATCCTATTTTACATACCAAACATATGGAATTTTAAATTTTTTAATGATTAATAAATTTTTATACTTTTAAGTGAATTTTTTCTTTAAATCTAAAATTCAAGACTTTCTACACTAAATTTTATTAAACTTTTCTGGTGAAATTCACCTCCCATCAATCCTTTTAAAAGTTCAGGTGATTACTGATGTTAACAGTGGACTGTAAATTTCCATGTAGACTTTTTGAGCTCTGGAATTTGCCATTGCAAATGTTACATCACACCCACCAGAAAATCTCTCTCTAAGTGTGTGAGGAAAGTGGTATCTTATTGCTTCATACACTGCACACTTTAGAGAGAAACTTTCCCTCTTGTTTTTCCTTCATGATTCTTTCAGTGTCCATTGCATGTGTTTAAGATGTTGTGATCCCATGTAGGTCACCCTTCATGAACTGCTTTTCATTCCCTCATTTCACCATATTGTGTACTTTTCTATGTATTGACATAAATACACTATACAGGTCACTTTAAATGGCAACATAAAGAGGTGGTTAACTTTTCCGTAACTGCTGAATATTGATTTCCCACTTCATTAAGGAAAATCTAAAATGATGGTTAAACTTTTGATTTTCATTTACCCACAAATTAGTTTTTTATTTAGATTATATTTTGTTCATGCTATTATAATTGTCCTTTTTTCTCCTTTGCCCATCTCCACCCAGCCCCCCACCTCTGCTCCCTCAGGGGATCTGGAAATTGTTTTTTGGGGTTGTTTTGTTTTTAAGATTTTATTTATTATTTTTAGAGAGAGGAGAAGGGAGTGAGACATCAATGTATGGGGTTGCCTTTCACCTGCCTCCAGTTAAGGACCTGGCTGGAGACCTGGCTTGCAACCTGTTTATGTGCCCTGGCTGGGAATTGAACCAGTGACCTTTGGGTTTGCAGGTCAGCGCTTTATCCACTATGTCACCAGCCAGGGTGATGGAAATTGGTTCTTAAGTATCATGAAAAGAAGTGAAAATAAACGACTTATAAGGTAAATTAATGAAACATTTCCAGTAAGTTTTATTTTAATCATTTGTGAATCTGATAATATGAAGGTATCAAATTATTTAAAATGTTACCTTTCAAATCAGAATATACACACAAAACATACCCTATTTGTTTTTACAGGAACCAAGTTCATTAAAGGCATGTATCTCCATGGTTCATAATGCAAAGTTTGTACAGAGGTGGGACCCAATAAATGAGATGATATTAGGACAACTTATTAAAGTATATGAACATAATCTAGTTTTTTGAGGTAAGATTTAAATATACTCCTCACACTTGCATCATGCTTTTCAAATTGTTAAACCAGTTAATTTATTACTATTATTGTTGCTGCTGCCGATATTTGGTGTTTTTCTCAGTGTAATTTTCTTAACTGATTATGTAGAAATTTCCTGTTTTTCCAGTGAGGATGTGAGTCTCATTGAGGACCTTTTATTATTTGACTGCATTACTTTGACCATTTCTGCTTCAGCTTTTATTTTAAAGTTTGTATCTTTTTCTTCATATTAATTCTGAATCTTCATTTCCCAGTTTTAATGAGATATTTGTAACTGTGGATTTCTCAGATCACATTTGACCACACTCATGACAAATATTGTCAGAAAATACCTTAAAGGCACAGTTTCTATAGAAATCATGTATCTCAATTTAATTTTTTTAACTTTTTATATTTAAAAATTTAATGTATCGCCATTTTTTCAGCAATTATAAAAGGGTGAAATAATCATAAAATTTAAGAGTTGGGAGGAATCATCAAATCTATGACTTTCTTTTCAAAGTTGAGGAGATGGAGGTCCAAGGAGATTAAGATAAAGATTATACAGCTAGTTGTGGCAAAGCCAGAATTGGAATCTCCATCTTTTAAAATAAAATGCTCATAAATAACTATTTAGTACAGGAGAGGTTAGCAAAGCATGGAGTATTTTTTAATGAATCAATTCTAAAAATGTAATATGGTTTTAAAAGCTTTTTTCTTTTTAAAAAATAGTCTTTAGAACTCCCATGATGGAGGCAACACTATTACATAAAAAGTTAGATTCTTTTCTTCATATTTAAAATTGTTTTTTTGTTTTTAAAGATTTTATTTCACCATTTTTAGAAAGAGGGGAAGGGAGAGAGGCAGAGAGGGAGAGAGACATCAATGTATGGTTGCGTTTCACCTGCCTCCAGCCACAGACCTGACCGGAGACCTGGCTTGCAACCTTGTTATGTGCCCTGGCTGGGGAATCGAACCTGCCACCTTTGGGTTCGCAGGCCGGTGCCTTAACCACTGTGCTACCAGCCAGGGCCTGTTTTGTTTTTTATACCACTGAGAAGTGAATTTTAAGATAGGCCATTTTACAGAATACAGTTCAAAATTAATCTTGAAGATTCATTATTTTTCAAGTAGACCATGAAACAGTTGTTTTAAAAAGCACAGATTATGAAATAACCCAAGAAAATGAAAGTAAAGAGAGTTCTGCTCAGACAGGACAGCTAGGTACTAGAGATATGCAGGACAGTATCATCTGCTCCATTGATGTAAAGAAATGTGTACACGGTCACCTTTGTGCATGGTAGGGGAAAAGATAGGATTTGAAAAATTATTCAGGAAGGAACATTTTTTATTGTAGCATTTCTTTCTCTTTAAGGTTTGGGTTTTGAGTGTTTTTGTTCCAAGGAAAAGGACTGATCAGCCTAGTGTTAAACCCAGTTTATCATTTATGTGAAAATGAAGGTAAAGATCTAATTTGGCTTACTTCAGGGAACCATCTTTCCACCTTACACTGGAAACTAGTCTTTAATATTTGTTTAAGAAAAAGGCTCAAGTTTTTGTGTGAAATTGTGTCTAGTAGTTGCTGAAATCTTGTAAGCTATCTTCTCAGATTTTGACAGGCACTGAAACGGTCTTGTAGGATTTTGTAGACATTTTACTGAGATAATGCATAGGAACTCAGTAAATTTGCTTATATGGATTAATTATATGTTTCACATGGAGGGGAGGAAGCTGATGCTCATAGAAGTTAAGAATTTATTGAAGTTCACAGAGCAAGGAAAGAGCAAAGTTGAGATTTAAACCTAAATTTTGTCTGGCTCAGGGGCTAGCACTTTTAAGCCCCTGCCTACATTACACTCTTTTTTTTTTTTTTTTTTTTGCAATTTGTTTTCTTAAAGCTCCTCTGCTAGAAACTTTGAACACTGCTTTTTAAAGATTTTATTTATTAATTTTCAGAGAGAGGGGAAGAGAGAGAGAAACACCAATGTATGGTTGCCTTTCACCTGCCTCCAGCCATGGATCTGGCTGGAGACTTGGCCTGCAACCTGGCCATGTTGCCCAGGCTGGGAATCGAACCAGCAACCCCTGGGTTCACAAGCTGCTGGTGCCTTTATCCACTGTGCTACCAGCCAGGGCTGAACACTACTTTTGAAATGGGGAAAATTAGTGAGCAGAGAAAATTCAGGAAGAAAACATTTTTATTAATTATTTTTCTGTTCTAAATGGGGCATTAAATTTTGAGAAAATTCTATTACTTACAAAATTTATTCATTGCAAAAATTATAATACAGGTACATTTCTTGTCTCAAATTAATTCAAACTTACCATAGATTTCCTAAACTTTTATATCGTACTAGACACTCTTTATAGAACATTAAAAAAAGATAGATAAATTTAAAGGGATGAAAATAAAATAGGTGAATTTCTGTTTAAGGATTTCCTGTTTAAGGAAATCTCCAATCAAATCTCCTGAGACCAACTAACTGTATGACTTAAACAGGTCATAGATTTTCTGTTCCGATGTATTGGAGGTGGACGGCATGCACATGTATGCCTTTCTACCCACTATGAAATTGAATAACATATTCTTCCGTACATTTGTATAGTACTGTGCAACTGTCAAAGATTTTTCACTATATTATTTCATTTGTTCTTCACAATTGCCTAAGGACAAGAACAGGTATCTTTAGACCAAGCATATGAAATACCCAATACTTAAGTCTCAGAAATCAAAAAATATCTAGAAGGTCATACTGCTGGTAAACGGTAGATATTAGATTAGGATCCAGATCTTCAAACATGGAAGTCAGTATTCCTTCCAGTACATAATGCTGTATCTCACTGCACAATGTTACTACTTTGAATGCAAAATATTATCATTTGAATGTTATTATGCAAAGCACTCAACTGTGCTGAGTGAGAGGTCCTGACTCCCTGGGAACTTGCTTGACCAGATTTAGAGATACAGCGGTCACCGGGCAACCACCTAACAACGAATCATTTAGCAATGGAGGGGACAGGTGCAGCAGAATGCTCCTTGTAGATTTAAACATAGGAATAATACAAAACTACCAAATGGAAATGAAACAAAAATATTCCAGAAAATAAGTATAATATTGTATAAAAATTAGTTATATATATATATACACACACACACATATACATATATATGTATATACCCAGTTGATCTTTGGTTTCATTTGAGGATTTTAGTTGTTGTTTCCTCATCTAAGAGTTTTAAAGGGTTTACAATCAATGTTATGTTTTATACTGTACATATAAAAAATAAAGCTCAGAAAAGTAAAATGATTTAGTCAAAAGAACAAAATAAAAATACTCTTAAAAATAGCTCATGTTACAAAGCATGACTTTTGTTTCAGGTCCATGCTAACCTCTGCTTTAATTGTTTCATGAATCAATATAACAACGTAAGTGATTGATTCTGTCATATTTTCCAAGAGCTTAAGTTAAGAGTAAAAATCTCTGAATCAAAATTCAACTTGTGGTTTTTAATAAAGACACTTTAGGGAAAAAATGTAACTAAGCATTCTAGTTAATTTTGTATTAAATACTAAGTGTACTGACAAAATATAGCAATCTGATAAATTCTAGTGCCTGTTAGCATTCTGTCCAGTTTTATATTAAATGTCTTATCTTGCATTGTTTTTAGCATGATAAAAATCTTAACAAGTAATAAAGATTATATTTACATTTGTAAGATCATTATGCTTTTTCAAAGTTCAAGTTAGATCTTTTTAAGGAATTAAATGGATAACTTGTTCAGAAACACTTATTTCCTTGAACTGCCTAGATTAGAATTTCCCAAAGTACGCTTTTTATAGAACTAACAGTGGTAATGGCTAATAAGTGGTAAGGGTTTACATGGTCAGGTAAATTTGGAAAACACCAAGCTCAGTATCAGTAAATAGATTGATTTCTCTGCTGTAGGACTTGTCTGAGCCTATACATACTTTAAAGAGAAAAATGTCTGGTGTGGCTCAGTGGATTGGTGCTGGCCTCTGAAACCAAAGGTCGCTGGTTCCATTCCCAGCCAGGGCACATAACCAGGTTGCAAGCCAGGTCTCCAGCCAGGTACTTAGCTGGAGGCAGGTGAAAGGCAACCATACATTGATACTTCTCTACCTCTCTTTCCTCCTCTCTGCCCTTCTCTGAAAATAATGGGAAAAAAATCTTAAAAAAAAAAAAAACAACAGAGAAAGCTGTAAGAGGCAGTATTTCTCTAACTTACTGTTTTTTATGTAATTCATTTTAGAATGTAACATCTGGAAGTATTTTATAGAACATACTTTTGAAAATACTAACCTTGTATCTGGAAGAAATATTGACATTTAAGACTTAGGTTTTTGAAGCCCTGGCTGGTAGCACAGTGTTTAAGGTGCCGGCCTGTGAACCCAAAGGTGGCAGGTTCGATTCCCCAGCCAGGGCACATAACCAGGTTGCAAACCAGGTCTCCAGTCACGTTTGTGCTGGAGGCAGGTGAAATGCAACCATACATTGATGTCTCTCTCCCTCTCTGCCTCTCTCCCATCCCCTCTTTCTAAAAAATAATGAAATAAAATCTTTAAAAAAAAACAAAAACAAACAAAAAAAAGACTTAGGTTTTTGTTATCAGCTCAAATTGACAATAAAATTGCCAACTTTCATTTGTGCAGACCTGGCTTTTATTGTTATTTAAAAAAGAGCAGCCCTGGCTCGTAGCACAGTGGATAAGGTGCTGGCCTGCAAACCCAAAGGTCGCTGGTTCGATTTCCCAGCCAGGGCATATAACCAGGTTGCAAGCCAGATCTCCAGCCAGGTCCATGGCTGGAAGCAGGTGAAAGGCAACCACACATTGATGTTTCTCTCCCTGTCTGCCTCTCTCCCCTCCCCTCTCTATGAAAAATAATGAAGTCTTTAAAAATAAATAAATAAACTGTTTTAAAAAATAGACATTTGTTCTGTGCCTTAAATCATGAAAATTTAAACCTGTTTTTAAAATTTTGAAATGTTGTATGAGGATTACGTGTGTTCTTCGTGATAAAGTCTGTATGTTTCTAAATGCCCCTTTTGAAGATGATGCTTAAATAAATTATACTGTAGACATAGGATAAATATCTCTGTCAAAAACTAATCTTCTAAGGTTGTTTAATAAGGTGAGGATGTTATCAAATTATATTAAGAAGTGAGGACCCAGGTGAAAGGCAACCATATGTTCATTGATGTCTCTCTCCCTCTCTGTCTCTCTTCCTTCCCCTCTCTCTGAAAATAATAAATAAAATCTTTAAAAAAAAAAGTGATCACAAAAATATGTGGTATTATTGTAATATTATAAAACAAGTGAATATTTAAAAATACTGCAAGAAATAAAACACCAAAATGTTAATCTGATTATGAGTAAATAAGTTAAAATCAAAATATATATCCAAATATATGTACTACCATAGGGTACTTTTGTTGTGTTTTTTAGCTTAAAATCTATAGTTTGGAAAACCTAATTTAGAAGAACTCTTAAGATCTGGTGTGGCTTATACCCTTGTCAGTAACTCAAACAAGTCAGGTTGGTCTTTTATTTACCAGTTTCTGCATCTTTAAAGATGGAAGGTATGTTTTACTTCCTCACATCAACAAGATTTTGTAAAGACCTCTAAAATAATAAAATGTATTTTCTTCTGATGTTTAATGCATCAGATGCTAATGATGTTAGCTACTTTCTGTCTGAAGTTCGGCTGATTTTGAACCTGAAGGTGCTGTCAGTCTTGTGAGCAAACACCAAGAAGAGTATGAGGAATTAGGAAATTACTTCTAAATCTTACAGGCTTTGGCTTACCTGGTAAATGATTAACATGCTTCCAACACTATGCAGCCTGAGACTCTTCCAATTCACATTTCATCTCAGCAGAGGATATTTTCCACCCACAGCATCCTATAGAAATGGTGTTATGTCATCTCCAAGGACCCCTCATTCTTTTCGGTCCTTCTCATTGATCACCTCCTAGAAATACTGACCTCACCTGGCTTCTCTCCATGCTTCTCCCATCCTCTCCTCCTCCGCCGTCTTCCCTCTGCTGTCTCCTGGATGTGGGTGTTCTCTAAGGCTCCATTCTCCATGCCCTTTACCTCTCCCTCATGAATCATCCTTCACACCTATGATCCCACACTCCTCTGGTTAGAAATCACATTGTCTTCTCTCATTTGAAAAAGAGGAAGAACTGGATTCAGATAGCAATTGACATAATGTTACTCCAAGTATTATAAAGAAGAATATAGTAAAACTTTTAGTTCCCTAATACTAACTTATTAGATAATAAAAGATAATTCTGTGCTCCAAGTTTCAGAAGAAAAATAAGAAATAATTTCCTTCCTTGGGCCATAGAAGCAATAGCAATTCACAATAGTCCCTCTCTTAAATACCCTATTCCTTGTCTTTCTTTGTCCATCACCCACTAATCAGTATTTCACTTCAACCTTTCACCATAAATTTCTACTTCGTTAACAGTTTTTTCTCTTGTTCCTCTAAGTTTCTTCTCTTCACCACTCATGTACCATTTATACTATACTGATTTGTATATGTTTGCTTGGTAATAATAATGCTCAAGGAGTACATTTTATGTGCTCAAGATTGTAAGGCACCTAATGTTTGCCCCCTTTCTTCCCTTTTCCCACCCCTTTCCTCCCTGCCAGCCTTCTCTCCCCACACTCACTCTTATCCTTCTGCCCCTTACACCTTGGATTTACACAATAGTCTGTCAGTGAGTGCCAGTCACTGGGTTAAATAAAGGTAACAATAATTAGACAAAATCTAGCTTAAATACTACCAAATGTTAATATATAGGATGAATTCTTCAATTTTTCTTATTTTCTAAGGTAGACCTTTATTTTTCTGGCAATTTAATTGGAATGGATGACATTCCTTAAATACTACATTGCTATTGTTCAGGTTTCAAAGCATTTCCTGTCTGTGTGTCCCAGCACCTACCCAGTGGCCTCCAGTAGCATCCTTATTAAAATGCTGCCATAGAGGTCTCATCACTTGCCTGTGAACAGTGAGGGAAAGATCAGATAACTGGGAATTAAGAAAGGCAAGTCCTAAAAATGATCTAACTTCCCAATCAACTTTTTTTGAGGGGTGGATTATAAAGTTTGACAAAATCCTTGCTGTGCTCAGAGCAGATTTTCGGTAAATTTAGGATTTTACATTTTATAATATGATGTATTGCATTTCCTTTTTTTTTTTTTCTTTTTCTTTTTCTTTTTGTTGCAATAGTGCTAGAAACATTTTGTGGATTTTTAGAAATCTTAATTCCTTCTCAGACAGGCCCATCTGTTTTATTTGTGTATACTGAAAATACAGTTAAACTGAAGTGACTAAGTTTGTCCTGCCAAGTTTGTCAGTTTGCTAGGAATCATAATTTGCCCTTTGTTCTTTAAGGTAGAGACAGAGTATATCTGGAAATATTCTTAACTATTTTATATCAAACATATTTCTTAAATATTAGGTACATAATTCCATGCATAAACCAACTCTGTAGATAAAGCAGTAATTCAGTATTGTTACTGTGAAACCCTATGAAATGTATTGCAATTAATTTTTAGGCATTTTGCTTCCCAACATTTCCTAAATGAAAAAAAGCAACACATCATAAAAAGCTTCCAGTTTTTATTTTCCTAAAGATTATGTTGGAAGAATTATTTGATGCCATTTCTTTATATAGCTTAGTATGAAAATAAAGGCAGAAAGTTAAGAAAAGTGGTCACTCTAAGTGTAAATATTTAGTATTTAGTACTTTTATACAATGCTTTCAATTATAGCATTATATTACATTTTAACATTTAGATCATTTTAAATGTGCCATCATGCATTTTAAAGAAATTAGTTTCATATTTTCCCAATTAAATACAAATGTAGTATCTCACTTTATTGCTAGCTCTACAAGGCCACAGGGATCATGCCCTGCCTATTTCTTAGTAAATAGCCAATAAATATTTGTTGAATGCTTGAAGGAATGAAGCATCTGGTCTGCTGCTACCACAACTGACATCATGATTTTTGTTCTGTTTTTTAAATTCTTTGAATTTTAAAAAGATTTTATTTATTATTTTTAGAGAGAGAGGAAGGGAGAGAGGCAGAGAGGGAGAGAGACATCAATGTATGCCTTTCACCTGCCACCAGCTATAGACCTGGCAGGAGACCTGGCTTGGAACCTGGTTATGTGCCCTGTCTGGGAATTGAACCAGAGACCTTTGGGTTTGCAGGCTCGTGTGTTTTGTTTTGTTTGTTTGTTTTTCTTTAAATATTACTGTTGCATTAAAGAGAATTTAACTTCTCTGGATCACTGTCATTTTTGCCCTCCTTCCTGCTTGTCTTGGAGGAAGATGGTCCTAAAGTTAATCCATTTACATCACTCAGCAAATATATCCCCATCTCTCCTACCTTCAAAAACAACAAAACCAGTGCCCTGAATAGCTACCCCTTTCTATCTGTCTCTCCTCTACCCTCATTGCCATGCCTTTGAAAGAGGCATCTATCTTTCCTCACTTTTAATTCTCTCACTTGGCTTAATAATCTGGTTCCCGGTGCGCTGATCTGGCACCTCTCTAACAGGGTGGCAAGAGTTCATGGGGCTCTTGTTAAAATTAAGTGAAGTAATAATACATTTAAAACGTACTTATGCATTGTCAGGCACATCTAAAGGTTCAATTAATTGTCACATGAAAGAGAACTTTATTTTTTTGGATGTTAAATGCTAGTTATTCTTTTTGATTAGAAGTATAATAGGAGTTTACTCCTATTTTGCCTTTTACCAAAAGTGTAATAGGAACTCAGAGATGAAAAATACTGGTATAGTTTAAGAATTATTTTGAATTAACCTAACCACTCATTCTTCAGTTTAGGAAATTAGGATTTAGAGAGGTTAAGTATTCAAAGAAAGTTTCATGAAGGAAGTGTCATGAGTTGGATTTTGAAGGATAACAATAGTTTACATCTATTGAATGTTTACTGTGAGCCAGAGACCATTGTAAAATACTTTACATGGATTGCCTTGACTTAATCCTCGAAACATTCCTCAAAAATGTGAGGTAGTATTTTGGTAGAAGTTGATGATCTGAAGCCAGAGGGAACAGTGAGAAAGGATCGAATGAAAACCTGGGGGCAGGAAAGACATTCTGATTTCTAAAGATGTTAAGGAGATGGGATTTACCAGCCAGAGTGAAGAGCTTGTCTTAGGAAGTAATGAGAAGCAATGGTGGACAGAGAGACAAAATTATGAGATCTTGACAGCCATGCCAAAAAAAAAAAAAGAAGAGGAAAAAAGGCTTTATAGAATGGCAAAATAAAGAGCAGTTATAAATAATTTGGGAAAGAGAGGATACAAGTGGAAAAGGGGGTTTGGGACACATTGATTTGGTGAGATGAACTATGAAAGCCCAGGAAGGCAGTTTGAACCTGTGTTCTTCACATCCCCGGAGACCCACAGCCTCTACCAGGCACCATAGATTCCCACAAGCCACTAACAAGGAGAATACCAGCACAGTTTCCTATGAAGTAGGATCTTCATAAAGATTTATTGAAGTAATGAAGTAATAAAAAATAAATTGCATTGGAGGGTGTTTCTAAGTGTGACTATGGTTAAGACAATAGGAATGGACATAATAAGGCAAATCCCAGAAACAATTTCAAAGAAGAAATAATAGGACTTGGGCACATATTAGACATGAACTAATATTACGATCCATATTTCAGATTTATGTATACAGTGGACTGTAGTGTCAAAACAGTTGTATTTGACATTCCATTTTGTTGTTTAGGCAGAATTCTGTATTTGAAAAGAAAAGAATCACATTTTTACCATTAAAGCTTATGTGTCTACTTTCTACTCCTACTGCCCCTGCTTAAGTTCTTACCAGTTTTATCTGGATAGTTGTCAGTCTCATAAAACCCTGGCCAAATAAACCTTCTCATCTTCAAGCACATCTCCCACCCTTTTGTTTACACAGTTGCTCTCTCCCATGAATACCCTTTCATCTTACCATTTCATTCCCATGACTAGTTGCAAATCCTGTCATCTTTCAGAACCAAATTATCTGCTATGGTTTCCGTGATGTCCAGTCAACCCAGCTAGAACTGACAACTTTCTCTCTAAATTCCCACAGCACCATACTGGTCATTTGATTAACTGGGTATTCCTTTACTAGTATTTTATTTGTATCGCCTATAATGATGGTACTGTGTGACCTACTCGATATATATACGTACTTGTGGCAAGTATTAAAAGTATTTTAAATACTGCAAATCCCTTGCCACCCAAGTTTCACTTTGCAGAAAGGTTAGTACAGTCAGCTTTACACTAATACATATATTTTGTAACATTGAATATGTCACATTACCATTGTTAGGGATACTTAGACAAAGAGGAAACTTTAAGTTGGGAATAGAAAAAGTTAAAAGGCTGGGCAGGATTAGCCATTTTTGAAAAGAAGCTTTTGGTTGGATAAAGGAAGCTGAAGAAAAAAACTGAACCTGACCCTTTATTGCTGCACTTCTGCCATTTAGGAGGGAGGGAAGTGGATTGAATATAAGAGGGACTCCAGCTTTTGGGTCCTTGGAAACCCAGGACGACCAGGGCATTGAGTTAGTTAGGGAACTGATGCAGCAAGAAAATGTCTCTTCACAGGCATGTTATAGGCCAAAAATGCAAGCTTAATTTGTAAAAATAAGCATCACTGTCAATCTGCTGTCAGAGGTGATTCTGGAATTTCTAGGATACAAAGATCTTAGTTGTATAATGCCCACTATTACTAATGTAGGATGTGGAAAATGTTATCCATAGGCTGTTATTTTTAATGAAGTTTAAAATGAACATATATTCATTTTATTCATAATCATTTCCTTGGTGGTTCACTTAAAACTTAAGTGGTTCACTCTATTCTGTTCTGTACAGTCTTAGGTTCCTCAAACAACCAAATTCTACTCCTAGTGTTTTCAGAAATCTAATACCATAGGCTGGAGTAGACTATTATGAAACCTGGCAAAGTAGGTGTCCTGCTCCACAGTGCAATGGGCAATTCTTGAGGATTCCACACTGTGACATGTTCTTTAAGTGGCTCTGAGTATTTGCACATGCTGCTTCCTCCTAACATACCTTCTCTTCATTTTTCTTCAAGATTAACTCATACTTATCCTATGTGATTTTTACTCAGATATCATCTCCTCCAAAAAGCCTTCCCTGAATGCCTTAGAGCCACTCCCGGTAGATTGGGGGGCAGGGGGGTCACTCCTGCCTGTTTGCAGAATATCCTGGGCTGTCATGGAAGCACCTCTTGTGTGGCAGCTGCCATCTACAGGTCCTTCTCCCACTCTGCAAACTCTTCCTGGAGCCTCCTGGGCGATAAGTACTTAGCTGCATTCTTAGAAGGCCATGAGGGCTCAATGTATGTTTGTTCACTGAAGAAATTTAAGTGCATAGTCTTAACAGGAAATGCAGTGGACATTCAGCTGCCCAGCAGAAGTGAGTTGCCAATACTAGAGGTTAACAGGGTAACTTTGTTGGAGAACTACCATTTATGTTCTCCTTGTCTTCTCCCCACCTGGTGAAGAGTAAATAAACCCACCTGAAAGACAGCAGTCTGCCTGTGTGCCTTAAGCTAAATACCGTTCCTACCCAACCCAGTATTGAAGAATTGATTATTTTTACTATATAGTTCCCAGGGAGAAGACGGACTTGACACACTTTGTACCTTAGTGAATATTTGAAATTTTGCTGCCAGACTTATTAAACCCACCCCAACAGTCTTTCTGATTATTAAAATATTCCACTGAACAGTGATCTCCGGATACCTATTTCCTTTTGTAATATAAACCAAGTGTTAATCTATCACATCCATCTAGATCTCTTCTAATAATCAAGCTTTTCCTTTACTTTTTTTCTTTTTCTGTTTAGCAGAAGTACTGTAGGTCTTCATATGATTCAATTTTAGTTTTTCACACAAATGATAAAAATAACTGTGAACCCATAACTACGCTGAAGCAGCATTTTCTTTCAGTACAAAATCACGAGTTCCCTATAAAGAATTGGCTCTAACATTTTGAAGTAGGTCTTGCTTTAATTTTTTTTCCTGAAGGTGACAACGTCCGATAATTACTCCTTTTGCTTCAGTTATAATAAGAGGGTAAATATGGTTGATAAAATAATTTTAAAGTAAACCTTACTTTGTATTAGAAAAGGATGACAGCCGTTTATATTGGACTGACCAACGACGTGATACGAAACCCATGAAATGTTATAATCCGGAGTTTCATTAGAGATGAAAATAACTGCTGGGAAAAGTCACCTGAGTCGCATTTTACCCTTGATTTCGTTTGCATTTTTTTGTTTTAAAAACCTGAAGTCTAGCGACAATGAAGTCTTACCCGCAGTCTGCGCCCAGGAGCACGGCTCCTGCCTGGTCGTCCGCGGCGGCGGTCCCGGCTGAACCCCACCCCTAGCGTTGGCCGGGCGTGGGGGACAGGTGCCAGCGAGCGGTGACCTGGGACAGTGACACCGCCCGGCACTTGCCCCGTCGCCGCCCTTCGAAAAGCGGGTGCAGACAGCTGCCCAGCACCTTCGCCGGTCAGCCAGCGGCGGTGGGAGGGAACGAATGTGAATGGGGAGCGTGTGCAGGGAGCAAGCGGCTGCCAGGGGTGTCGGGACCTGGAGTCCGCGAGCGCAGGACCCCGGGCCAGTCCCGCCACCTCCCGGCCCAGGGGGCGTGAGCCACCAGCTGTAGGCACGGCCCTGTGGCCGGCGGGCGCCGGGGTTGGCGGGACGCGCGCTCCGCGCCAGCGCCCGCTCGGGCCCGCGCCTCCCTCCCCCCCCCCCGCGTGCCCGCGCCACTGCGCGATGCAGTGTGGGGAATGGCTGGGGTTGGCTGAAGAGCGCACAGTGGAGTTTTAATGTCCGCCATGTTGGCCATGGCGTATTGAAGAGAGCGAGCGAGAGAGGCGCGGAGCCGCACAGCCTCCCACCCTCCCGGCTGCTGTGAGGGCCCGGACGGCGGGCTTGCGCTCCGCCCCTCAAGCCCCGGCAGTGGTAGGCGAGTGGGGACCGAACCCCCGGTTCTCCATGATCCCGCTGGCCGGGGCCGTTTCCCCAGAGCGGAGACGTATCTGCTGCGCCTGAGATGAGTAAACTGTCGTTTCGGGCGCGGGCGCTAGACGCCTCGAAGCCGCTGCCGGTTTTCCGCTGTGAGGACCTGCCCGACCTGCACGAATACGCTTCGATAAACCGGGCCGTGCCGCAGATGCCCACCGGAATGGAGAAGGAAGAGGAGTCGGTACGTGTTAACTCCCCTGTCCGACCCAGTGCCAGGGCCCACTCCCTCTGCTGCCGGTGGCGGCGGAGCACCAACCCATACAAAATGGCCGCCATCTTCTCTCCCCCGCCGATTCTAAGGCCTCGGCCGGGTGTTTACCCCGCCTCCCTGGCTTAGACCCCCGGCCACCGCGGCCTGGCGTGACCTTCTGGGAGGCCACCAGCCGACCCCGGCCACTGGTACCCGGGTCCCATAGAATTCGGGAGCCCGAAAGGCACAAAGGGATCACGTGACAAAGCTGCCGGCAGCCATTTTGTGGTCTCGGTTGTCGGGCTGGGCCGTGTGCATCCGGAGAGGGGAACGGGCTGGGTGGCTGTGGGGGTGCCCGGTGCCGGTTAGGGTCCGCCTGCGGGCCTCTCTGCGGGCCGCTGGGTGGCGCTCTAGGGCCACCTCGGTCATCGCGCGCCGCCGAAGCCGCGGAGCTCCTGTTTTCTGCACCGTGGGGCGTTTCGCTTCCTGGGGGCCTGGAAATCTGGAGCTCCACCGACCCACGTGGAGCCTCCTGGGGTGTCTAGTGTGGATGGCCGGCCTCTGAGGCTTTATCCCTCTCCCTGCAACGAAGTGTGAGAGGACTGTGTGTTTGCCAGGACGACTTGATGCGACTGAGTTTCTGCATCTCCAATTCTAGTTAGTCGTAGGGTGATAAAACTACTGTCCCTCAATTTTTTTTTAGTCCCTAAGAATGCGTAGCATTTTTGTTTAGAGTACGTGGCTCTTACTAAACTGTAATCGTGGTTTTTTTTTTCTTTTTGTTTTTAATGAAGTCCGCGTTCTAGTTTCTAAACACGGGGAGGGGAGACCACACCCACTTCTGGTAGATGTTACAGATCTAGATTTTGAAAGGGGGTCATTTCTTAACCGAACTAAAGAAATCTTAACATTGAGGTGTCTACTTTGGGTGGGAGTCTGTATTTAAATATTTACAGTTAATAGACATTTCATCATAGCTGTGGCCTTATATTGTGGAAATCGGGTTCAGGCAGAAGGATAATAGAATCTTCCTCTCATTTCCCCCAGATCCTTGACAGTATAACTTGATGACTTCTAATACTAAGGAATTGCATACCTTGGTTTTCAGGTACAGCCATTTAAACAGGTGCAGTGTATTGACAGTTGAAGGAAGTCGAGGAGTCGCTGGATTTATGTACTACAAATTTGTGGTGGAAAATTGTACTGTTAAACCTCTATTTGGTGCTGTAAGAATTTTAAATATAGAAATTATGCTCTGTAATGTGGATTTTGAAAATAAACCTGTTTAAACTGCTTGGGTTGTTTACCTTTTAAAGTAAAAGTTGTGAAAGTGGAATGTTACTTTTGAGACTAGTGTATTTAACTATAGAGTAAGTTAAATATATGTGGTAGTGGAGACTGTAGTACTGACTTTCAGCACATGAGACAGAACCACTTAATTTATTTTACTTGTATTAACTTTAGGTTAGAATGGTGCTATTTGTTTATTTTTAAGTGATTCATTTATAAAAATTAAAGTACTTGTGACTGCAGAATCTTGTCTATTGGCTTTATTTTTTTGTTTTGTTTTGTTTTGTTTTCTGTTTATAAGTTTTACAGATAATACTTTAAATTTGGGGTCTTAACACCACCCTGGAAATTAATTTGTAGTTCTTGTTTTGTAGCCAAGGAAGGAGGTAGCCTTGATAAAAAGCAGATAGTGCTACAGTTCACTTTAAGTATTGCGTTAAGTCTTGGGCAGTCCCAAGCGTTACAGCCTGATATCAGATTTTAGCTCAACTGAAGTATCAATATGCTTATTACATTTTACAGGTAATTTTTGTTCACTGAAACAATCTTGACATTTTATAATGCAGTGGATATCGTAAGTTTGTAACACTTGGGGTCCCTGTTTTGAGGGACATAAGGGATTTTGTTTCCCTTCACCTTTTTCTGTTACCTGTTTAGAAGTTGTTTTTACTTGGAATCCAATCAAAATTATGATCGGTGAAGTATAGCCCTCAGGAATAGATACTGAACTTAATAGAAAAATGTAAACAGGTGCTTTACAGTCCTAAATGGTTCATGCAGGTAGTGTAATAGCTGTATAAACCACAATATTGGAAGTAGTCTGTTACACAGTTATGAAAATTATACTGAGTTAAACTTAGAAAAACAAAACCTTTGGTAATCTGCTGAAGTATGATGTACTTCTTATAAAAAGAGAGGATTGAAATAAACTTTTACCTTTGATAGACATTAGTTATGGTGTCTTTGAGGCTAGAGTGACCCAGAACCTGAATTGAGTGCCTAGTTTAGAAAAAGTAAAATCTTATGTTGATAATGAAAGATGGAGCAGATTTAGATGAGGACAATTTTGTGTACACTATCTTATTAAAGGATTTCATGATCAAGATGTATCTGCAAAATTGTCTGATGAACTATAGTTGGTAAATTTTACCATATTTTATTTCTGTGGTAGACCTCAGAAACTACATCTTAACCTGGGAAAATAAAACATAATGTACTCTTATTTAACCAATTTTTATAGTATTGTAATCTGAACACTGACTTAGTCATGCCTCTTAATTTTTAAGAAACTAAATAGAACTCTCCTCTTATCCCGCAAATGAATTTTTGTCAACTTTAGAATTTTAGTACTATTTTTATTGTTGTAGTAGGATTGAAAAGTAACTTCAGATTATAACTGAGGGACTTGGTTGGGGTCACAGATGTCAGAGATTAAATGAATTGGTGTAATGTAACATTGTAACTTGCTAAATCCAAAAGTAACCCTTAAAGGTTTTGATTTAATGAGTTACATAAGTAACGTTCAAATCAGAAAATCAGTAGACTCAGAAAATCAGTAGACTATCAGCTCTAAATATGAGATAAATGAGTCTCATTAGGGGTTAAAACAGAAGTTTAAGCATTTGGGTAGGAGGCAGATGTTGCACCATTATAATAGGGTTTTTTTTGTTTGTTTGTTTTTTTAAGTTTAAGATTGTAATCTTAACTTTAAGGTGTTTTTTTTTTAAGATTTTATTATTTTTAGAGAGAGGGAGAGAGACATCAATGTATGGTTGCCTTTCACCTGCCTCAAGCTATGGACCTGGCTTGCATCCTGGTTATGTGCCCTGGCCGGAATCAAACCAGCAAACTTTGGGTTCACAGGCCAGTTCCTTATCCACTGTGCCACCAGCCAGGGCTTAACTTTTAAGTTATAGTAAGTTTAGTGCCGGTTTTATCTTTAATTGAAACGGTAGCTTTTCAAAGATCAGTGCTACTGACTTAAATATTAAAATTGGAGCTTTTGTTAAGTTATAAATTCTTTCACGGATAAATTCTCTTCTATGGATAATACTTCTTTAGGAATGACATTCTAAAAATGTTGGTTTTAAAGAGATAATTTAACAAATTAGAGTTACCTGATTCCTTTTGTGCTTTAGCCTCTTCCATTGGGGTAGATAGGCTGTGTGTCTCCATTTATTAAAGGGGGCAGAGAATTAACCTTTCTTGTCCTTACTTGGGCTGGGTCGGGTAAGATATGTGATACAAATAAGATCTTAATGATAGTATTACACTGATACTACTCTGCACAGCTACCTTTGAGACTTGGAGTCTAGCCATCACAATCCAACACCTAGTTTAATAGGATTCTAATCTCCTACACTGACATTTTCAATTCTGTTAAAACTATATCCTTGGTTACTGGCCCAGTATGCAATCTTACTAAACCCAAGTTGAGGACCACTTACAGAGCAGACAGGTGTTTTTTCTTAATTAGGAGGAAATTGGAAATAACATATGTCGCTAATATGAGAAAAAATGGACTACATTTTCAAAAATGACAAATAATATTTGTTTTTAATAAAAATAAGTTTACTTCAGCCCTGGCTGGTGTGGGTTGAGCACTGGCTTATGAACTGGAAGGTTGCAGATTCAGTTCCCAATCAAGGCACATGCCTGGCTTGCAGGCATGTGCCCTGGTTGGGGATGTGTGAGAGGCAACTGATTGATGTTTCTCCCTCTCTCTCTTTCTCCTTCCCATCTCCTCTCTCTAAAAATAAATGAAATTTAAAAAAAAAGTTCAAATATTTGATTTCTCACTTTTGAAGGAAATGAATGTTTTCCTTTAAAATTTTATAAACCAAGATTTTTAAAATACAGATAGAGTCATAGGTAATTGAGAAATAGTGATAAAATCTATCACTTTACCCTGCCCAAAATATTTTTGAAAAGTTTGTAAATTGGGGTTTTGAGGATTACATGAAAATGATTCTGGAAGAAATTGGATTACCATGATATGCATATAAAATTCTGTAATGGTTTATTTTTCTAGAGAAAGTTCCTACTGGTCATCAGTTGTAATGGGGGGTGTGGTAAAAGGCTTAAAGACCTGTCTTACAAGTTTTGAATGGAGTTATTTTGGTTTTATCAGATGACAGTTATTTACATAGACTTAATTTAAAAATTAAAGGCTCAGGAAGAGACTAAGGACTATTACAAAAGGAACCCCTAGGAAACTACTACCTGGGTGCCTGAAGTGTTAATATTAGCTCTTGATTCAGTACACTATTCATTATTTAAAGTTTTGGTTTAGTACCGTTTGTACCAAGGCTTCACGTTCTCACAAAACAATAATGAAAACTAATGGGCTTATATATCTAACAATGTTTGTGGGTGCTTTGTGATCCGTAATGAAATTTGTGCTGAACTATCTTTTCTCTGTTAATTGACAGGACTTCATTAAAAGTACCACATTTTGTAAACAAGGAATAATAACCTGTACTTACAAGTTCATGAATTTGTGGCTATGATTAAATATTAAACCAACCTTAAAATGGACTTGGTTTCAGTTTTGTTTTGTTTTTTCCTACTACATTAATAGTATGTAGTAGTAGTAATAGCAAAGAAACAGATGGAAGATACATATGCGTATGTACCTACATAATATCCATAATGTCAGGACTTCTGTTTATATACATGAAGGTGTAGATTTGGACTATATAGTTCAATTTTCCTGAAAAGTTAAGGGGGCAACTTATTGGTAATTGCTTAAAATAGTAATTGCAGAGGGTAGTATTTTAAAAGTTGTAATGACATGGAATGAAGGTATAGTTTATAATTTTAATTCTTAAAAAAAATTGGTTTTTGGTTTGTTTTGTTTTAATTCTCACCTGAGGATATGCTTATTAATTTAAGAGAGAGAGAAGAAGAAAGAGAGAAACATCCATCAGATGCTTCCTGTAGGTGCTCTGGCCTGGAATTGAACCCACAACTGAGGCGTGTGCCCTGACTGGGAATTGCACCCAAACCCTTTTTGGTGTGTGGGACAGTGTTCCAGACAACTACTGAGCCACCTGGCTAAGGCTGATTTTTAACTTCTTAAAAGAAGTCAACCCACAAGGAAATAAGAGTTTTATATTTTAATTTGGAATAAAATGAATTATGCATCTCTTAAGCGAAGAAGTGATATGAAAGTATGAAATACAGAGACAGGACTAGATAGTAGAATAAGTCTTAAAATAAACTTTTGACCTTTGAAGTGTGACAATATATTGAAGTAACTTTTCTGTAAGAATAAATGTATAGGGAAATCAGTAAGAAATCAAGCGATTCAAATATTTTAAGCAACTTGCTAGAGAAAAGGCTGTGTTGTCTTCAGCATGTTTATAAATTGTGGCAGATCTTTCTTGATCAAGTTTATTAACTTAAGACCTGTGATTAGAGGAGTGATTTTGAGCTATTACAGTATTTTAAACAAGATACCCAACTTTGCACTTTACATAAAGTGAATTTCATCCACTAGTCCCACTTTTTGCAGGTAGATGAAAAACAAAAAGTTGCTATTTGGAGTTGTAGCTTTGATGAATGGAGATACAATCCATTCTTTAAAAGATAAAAGTCAGCCCTGGCTGGTGGCACAGTGGATAAGGAGCCAGCCTGCGAACCCAAAGGTTGCTGGTTTGATTCCCCAGTCAGGGCACATAACAGGGTGGCAAACCAGGTCTCCAGCCAGTTCCCTGGCTGGAGGCAGGTGAAAGGCAACCACACATTGATGTCTCTCTGCCTCTCTGCCTCCCTCCCTTCCCCTTTAAATAAATAATTTTTTTTTAAAGTAAAAGATAAAAGTCATTTCTCTATTATTTATTGTTATAAAGGTTATCTTTAATAAGTTTGGTTCAGCTTCAGATATGCATGGTGACATAGTTTGCTGAATTTTGCAACAGATGATTAAAGCAAATCATTTGGGTTTGATTTTCTTCAGTAGAGCAAGGACTGGCTAAAGAAATAGGATGTGGTCTTAAAGTGAATTCAAGGGTGAAGATAACCTGAAGTTTAAATGTTCTGTGAAAAACTTGATATAGGTTCTAGTGTTTTATTTGTTTACTTATTTATATTTTATTTATTATTTTTAGAGAGAGGGGAAAGGAGACAGGCAGAGAGGGAGAGACATCAGTGTATGGTTGCCTTTCACCCGCCTCCAGCTAAGGACCTGGCCTGCAACCTGGTCATGTGCCCTGGCTGAGAATCGAACCAGTGAGCTTTGGGTTCGCAGGCCGGCGCCTATCAACTATGCCACCAGCCAGGGTGGTTCTAGTGTTTTTATATATTGGTATAAATTATTTTGGGGTCACAAGTACAGTTACATATCCTCTGAGAAAATGTACTTTGACTTTTTGTGGCCTGAAACAAGTCATTAGCCTTACAATGACCTTTAGTATAAGGCAGTATATGTAAATATGTTGTACTGATAATTCCATTATTACTAAGTATTCATAGAATGTTTAAAATGGCTTTGCTTTTTCTTGATACTCAAAAACTAGTATTCATACAATCCTTTGTATTTGGGATTGTTTGATACATTAGATGTGTTGTCTTTAAAGAATTGTATGATACAGTTGTAAAAAAATCATGTCTTTAAATTTAGGTTATTGTTAATTGGGAAAAGCATCAAAATAGGAGTTACTATACCTAAGACCTCATCCAGTTTCCAGAACTCTGTGCGTGCATGGTCCCATTCATTTAGTTTGGTTGACTTTTCTACATTTGTGTTTTATTGTGATTTAGGGGGAAAAGTTGTTAAGCCTTTAACACAGGGGTTGCCAAACTCTTTTCAAAGAGCCAGATAGTACATTTTTAATTATTTTATTTTTATTTATTTATTGTAAAGATTTTATTTCATTATTTTTAGAAAGAGAGGAAGGGAGAGAGGCAGAGAGAGAGAGAGAGAGATATCCATGTAAGGTTGCGTTTCACCTGCCTCCAGCCACAGACCTGACTGGAGACCTGGTTTGCAACCTGGTTATGTGCCCTGGCTGGGGAATCGAACCTGTGACCTTTGGGATCGCAGGCTGGCGCCTTATCCACTGTGCTACCAGCCAGGGCCCAGATAGAACATTTTTTAGATTTTGCAAGACAAGAACGAAAATCAAGGATATTGTATAGCTACTAATAAAACCACTTAAAATATAACCACTTAATACATTGTTGACTGTTCACACACACAAAAAAACAACTGTTTCCTATTTCTAGCACAAACATTGTTGACCAATAATGAGTTAACTTGTGCTTGCACTTGCATTAGCTTTTGCTATAAAATTGCCAGTCAACAATGTGTTTAACTGCAAAATGAAGTAGAACTATGCTAGTTTCTTGTTGTCATGGGTATATTTTGTTACCAATATATTTAAGCCTTTCCATTTAGTCAAGGAAGGCTCTAGTTCTTCTAAAGAGTTTAATGAATATAAATGGATGTAGTAGTCACCGAATGCTTTTAAGTGTTAGGAGAATTTGAAATTAGAGCCAGAATTTTGTGGTAATAGCTGCAGATTCGTGCTTTACCCATAAGGTCTGAAAAGAAAAAAAAATGTAAATATGGCTGTTTGAAGTCTAAAGGAAGAGTTTGATCATTCTAAAAGCTAAGTGGGGGATATTTGAGGGACGTATGTTGTACAAAAACTGAGGAAATGGACAAATCTGTTTTCACTCACTTTTGTAGCAAATATTTGTTGCATGTTTGCTATGAGCCAAGGACTCTTACAGGGCCTATAGATATAGTAGTGAGTAAATAGGGTTCCTTTTTTCATAGACTTATATTCTAGAAAGGAGGCTCTGTGAGGGTAGGAATTTTGTCTGTTTTATTCACCACCATGTTTTCAGCACCTGCAATAGTGCCTGGCACGTAGTAATTGTTCAACATTTATTTAATTGAGGGACTAAATTCCAATGGGGAAACAGACAAAAACCAAAAAGCAAATGAATAAAAGTAAAAAATTTAATGCAGCTCTTAATGTAGCAATGGAATAAGATAATACAGAATTTGAGGTGGAAGGAGGATATAGTTTTCTTTGCATAGATGGTTACAGAACAGTGCACCTGAAACTTGAATGGTGGGAACAAGCCAGCCATGTGAAGACCTGGATGAAGAACATTCCTGACAGAGAGACCTCAAGTGGTAGGAACAGAAAGGCAGTATGACTAGAGCAAAGTAAAAAAAGGATTGAGTAGTATGAAATAAGGACCCAGCAGAAGTCAGGGCCAGGTGGGGGAGTGGGGGGTGGAGTGGGCCAGGAGCTTCATATCTGTAAGCTGCTATAGGGAGTTTTGATTGTTTTTAAATGAAGTAAGCCATTAGAGAGTGATATAATCTGAATTATATTTTTAAAAGATCATTACCACCACCACCCCCATGTGGGGAATGATTCATATTGAGCAAGAGGGAGAGTTGATGATGGCTTCCATTAGGGTGGAGATGAAGAGGAATGGGTGGATTAAAGGTATAATTTGAAGGTGGAGCCAACAGACATTGCTGAGTGATGTGCATGTACTAGATAGAAAGAATAAGGAATAGCCCCTGATTTTACCTTGAGCAGCTAGATAGAGGATCAGACCACTTACTGATAAAGGGAAAATTGGAGGAGAGAAGATAAAGCAAAGATGGATTTGTTCAATTTGAAGTGCTTGTTACTTGTCTGTGTTCAGTTGGAATATACAAGAATGTAGTGCATTAGAGCAGTTTGCATAAAGTGTATAATGTGGAAAGCCCTGCGCTTCTAATCCACGGGCATCAGAGAAGAGTCCTGGAAAGGGTTATTTCCTTAATAGTGGAGCCAAACTGAAGACTGTTATGCACTCCCCTAACAAAAATTAACCTCTAGCCTCAAAAGAATTAAATTAATTTCAAGTAATTTTAACTGTGTCCAAAAATATTTGGAATATAACAACAAAAATAAGCAAGCATGTAAATAAATTGGAAAATATAATGGATAACTAAGGGGAAAATTAATCAACAAAAAGAGAGATATAACCCAGTTAATAGAACTAGTAGATAAAAATGGTTAAAATAGCTATTATTTTCAAACATTAAGTTATTACAACAAGTATATTTGGAATAAAATTAAAAAAGGATAAAATAGCTTACTTCTACTCAAAGAGTTTGCTCCTAAAAACTACTTTCTGTCTCTCCTGGACCAGTTTTATGGAGGAGTTGGTGACTAATTAGAGCATAAATACATTTTCCTTTTTAAAAGTAAAGAGGCATCACCTCAGAGTGAGGGCTACCTGAAGAGAGACAAAGGTATCTGTGAGAAAGCTAATTTATCAGAGGAATGTAGAAGTATTGGTGAATTAGCTGAGGGGTATTTGTGGTGCTTTAAAGTGAAACCAGTTAGCTCACTTGGGCAATTAGATGTAAGCATTGAACTGAGTTCAAACACAATGTTAGGTATATAAGAGTGTTTTTCTAGCGTTTGCCCAGCAAATATGAAGAAGGAAGAGAGTGTTGAAGAGATTCAAAGTACCTGAGGTAGATCATTCATGATAGACCATAGGACTTAAACTGGCTAAGCAGGGAAAAAAGACATCAGGGAGCTGATGAATGATGGGGAAATGGAACAGAAAGCTCTGTGAAATAGATTTGTTGGAGTGAGAGTGCAGGAGTAAACAGGGAGTGTGGGTTAAGAGTGAGATGCTTGAATTTAGATTTCGGAGGTGGCACAATTAATGAAAGGATCTAGAGTATAACCACAGGCGTGGCTGAGGTAGAGAAAAGATAGATGCAGGTGAGAAGGTCATTCATGGTATTAGATAAGAATGATGCCAGAAATGCAATAGTGGTTGAAAAGACTGACTCTGTGACTGTGACCAAGAGAGTGTTTATGACAGCTTTGAGGATGGTATGAATTTGTAAAGGGTTATGATTTTTGAAAGAACAACAATGTAAGAACTAGCCATTGGAAGCAAGGGGCATGAACACTTAACCCATCTGTCAAATTAGTATGTAACACATGGGAATATCAACAGCTTCTGCTTGAAAGGGCTATAGGGAATAATGTTTTTGAAGACACTGCCAGGCTTCAGTTAGGGCAAGAAGATGAAGGAACTTTGAAAGAAGTTGAGACTATAAAGAGGAGTTTACTGATACATCTTTAGTCTAGAGAACAGAATGGAATAGTCTGGGAAGGTGGGGGAAAGGGGAAAAATTGGGTCAGATTAGGGAATATTGAGATGAGAATCATGATAAGAGGCAGGGTGACGCTGTCAAGTCTTGAACTCTGTTGATAATGGATATGAGGAATGATGGGATTTATCCAGCCAAACCTCAAATGCATGGACAGTTCAAGATACTGTTCTACTAGGTATTCTGAACTGTACGGACCTCTCCTGCAGCTAGAGATGGTGTCTGAAGAAAGGACACCACCACTAAGTAGAAACTAGTGGCTTGAACTCTAGTGAGCAACACTTCTGCTGCACAAGGTTATAAATATTTTTTACAGCGAAGGATCTTTTACAGCAAGGATTGCTATGGGATGTCTGCAGACTTCTTTCTCTGCAGTGGTTCTCAGCAAACTACTGTTCTTTCAGGATATTCTGGAAAACTGTGGGGATGCTTTTGATTGTCATAGTTTTCGGGAGGCACTGTTGGGGCCAGGAACAGTATAAGCACCATGCAAAGGATGGTTCTGCAAAACAAAGAATCACCCATGTGACTTTTGACTATCCCATAGAACGTACCAGTGGGTGAAATTTCCACTTACAAATTATGAGTCTAAGACTTTATTCCATTTTACATATAATGTATTTTTTGTACAATTTTGTTATACTAAAATCTCCAGGACTGCAACAGATTATAAAGTAAGGAAATGTACTTTTATTTTCTTTTGTTTTCTTCTGTTTTGTTGTTCAGAACTTGCAGGTGATGTTAACATTTTGGAAGTAACTTCACCAACACCATTTGTGGAATTTGAGTCAACTGTAGTAAAAGCCTGCATAAAGTCTGGGTTTTGAGCTGTTACATTCTCTGTAGACATGTAAGCATCTGTGATTATTTCATTTTGTCTTCTGGGTACATACCCCAAGCATTTACAGTTTGTAATACCTATTTTATTAAAAATTACTATTCTTTTTCCCAGGCCCATGTAGCTCAGTTGGTCGGAGTATTGTCCCATAAACCCAAATGGTCACGGGTTTGATTTCTGGTCAGGGCACATGCTTAGGTTGTGGGTGCAGTCCCAGTGAGACGTGTGCAAGAGGCAAGTGATCAGTATTTTCTCATGTTGATGTTTCTCTCCCTTTTTCTCCCCCACCCTTCCCTCTCTTTCTCTAAAATCATGTCCTCAGGTGAGAATTTTTAAAAATTACTTTTGCTCATTTGTTTCATTCATTAGTTTCCTGTATTAGGTGAGATCTTATGGTATTTTATCTTTTGCCACCTGGCTTATCTCATTGAGCATTATACTCTCCAGTTCCATCCATACTGTCACAAAAAGTGGGAGTTCCTTCTTTTCTGCTGCGTAGTATTCCATTGTGTAAATGTACCTAGGTTTATTGATTCACTCACCCACCAACAGGCACTTAGACGCTGTTTATACCTACGCTGTATAAGGTATATAGCATGGTGCCTTGCCATCAGTAAATGCTCAAATCTTTTTAACTTAAACAATGTTTCATTTTTAGTTCTAGAAGGATAGGAATGTATCTTTCAGGTGTAAAGTTTTCAACAGATTTTCCTCACACCACAATTTTTGTTGTGGAGTGCTTTGATAGTGATTGGATACTGATTTCTTTTTTAATTTTTAAAAAATATTTTATTTATTATTTTTAGAGGGGAAGGGAGAGAGGCAGAGAGGGAGTGAGACATCTATGTATGATTGCCTTTTACCTGTTTCCAGCTACAGACCTGGTTGGAGACCTGGCTTGCAACCTGGTTATGTGCCCTGGCTGGGAATCAAACCAGCGACCTTTGGGTTCACAGGCCAGTGCCTCATCCACTGTGCTACCAGCCAGGGCCTGGATACTGATTTTTATACTGACCTAGTTACGTTTATGATAGAATGTGAGATACTAAGCAAGGTATCAAAACCATGGCCTTAAGTAGGAAAGGGTATCAACTGAAATGGATTGTTTTCTCAATTAAATCTCTCCGTGGCTACCTAAGATGTATAAAATATATTTTGAAGTATTTGTTGGGTAACATAATTTGCTTTTCCACCTTGACAGGAAAGACAGCTAGTGGCTATCTCTGTGATGTCAGAGGCTAGCAAAATCCTGCTTTTTCTTCAGTTTTCCTGGGCATGACCACACCCCCCATTTTAAGGAAGGAGCTCTATTAAGAAAATTATGGTCTTTGCATTTTCTATTCACTGAGCCTTGGACTCAACAGGTAGTTGGACAGAGACCACAGACATTGAGGGAAACTCACTCAGAACCAATTCATCACTCAGCCTCTCCAGCCAAGTAGTAAGTAAGGTGCTGAGAGCAAGATGAGCTACTTTGTGGATCCCATAGTGAGTGGCCCAGCCCCTTACCCAGTGGTGCGACCTGCCATGATGAGGCAGGGAACTATCAACTCTTATGAAGATCCTCAAATGGCCTATGGTTTCCAGTCCAGTTAGCACCCACAGAGAGCTTGCTCTCCCTTCTGGGAAGAGATGGCTACCTAGGAAGTGCCTACTGGTCTGGAGCACTGTGGCTCAGACATGGAATATGTGGATGGCCCACTATTAACTCCAAGCAGTAAAGAAATGATGTCTCAAGCACTAAAAGCTATGTTCAGTGGTTTCTCAAAAGAGCAGCAGAGACTCAGAATTCTGAAAGACCCCCGGCATGGACAGAAATCCATGTGCAGGACTGGGTAATAAGGGCCGTGAATGAATTCAACCTGCAGGGTGTGGACTTACAGAAGTTCTGCATGAACCGGGCAGCTCTCTGTCCTCTGGGGAAGGACTCCTTCCTTGAGCTGGCCCCAGACTTCGTTGAGGACATCTTGTGGGAACGTCTGGAGATCTTGCAGAATGAGGATGTGAAACCATTTCCAGTTAATGAAGTCAACCCTACTTACCCAGAATCCCGTTATACCTCAGATTACTTCATTAGATATGGTATCGAGTATGCTCAGTGTGTTCTTCCCTCCAAGTTCTTAGAGCCCAGCTTTATCACAGAGTCCTACCAGACCCTCCATCCCATCAGCTCAGAAGAGCTCCTCTCCCTTAAGTATGAAAACAACTGCCCCTCAGTCATTCTCTGGGACCCTCTGCAGAGACACCTTGCAGACCGACTACTTTACCATCAAACAAGAAGTCATCACACCAGACAACATGTGCGTGGGGAGGACCAGTCGTCCTAAACTCAGGGGCCAGGACTCTTGAGAGCATAGAGAGAGTGCCACAATAGTTGTGATCACCTCACCCAGTCCTGGAGTAGCCAGTCAGTCATCTTTCAGCAACCTGCAGCACGTACCCTCCTATGACAGCTTCAACTCAGGACTATCTAGCTGCTTTGCCCAACCACAATCCCAAGGGCACCTTGAAGGACTATGTGCATGATCGTGCTGACCTCAACAAGAACAAGCTTGTCATTCCTGCTACTGCCCTGGGTGGCTGCACAGGCAGTGGACCAATCCAGCAGTGGCAGTTTCTCCTGGAATTACTGATAAATCCTGCCACTCTTATCAGCTGGACAGGAGATGGCTGGGAATTCAAGCTTTCTGACCTGGATGAGGTGGCCAGAGATGGGGAAAAAGGAAAAACAAACCCAAAATGAATTACAAGAAACAGCTGTGGTCTACATTACTATTAATGACAAAAACATCATCCACAAGATGACGGGAAAATGCTGCATGTACTGCTTTGTGTGTGACCTGCAGAGCCTCCTGGGCTATGCATCTGAGGAGCTCCATGCCATGCTGGACGTCAAACCCAGTGCCGATGAGTGATGGACACGAAAGTGACCAGGGAAACTCTGCTAAGACATTTGAAAAAACAACCGTGTCGGTTGGATTTTTAACTGTTACTCTTTCTATTTTTCCAGAACTCTTTACATTAAGTTGGTGGGAGCTATATGAGCTGCAGCTGTAATCTATTGTGTGTGGTTGGTAAAAGAGAGCCAGGACTGCTGGAGTGGGTAGGATAGGAAATTCTTAAGCAATTTTCAGGTGACAGAGAAAGGTCTTCTTAGAAGCTTGAAGAATCTGGCATAAGGGAAGACGAAACTAATATGTCTTAATGATTTTTTTAAATCATCCATGAAAAAAATGTGTCTCAAGTTAGAGTTATCACCAAAAGAAATTGGGACACCAGGCATCATGAAATGTATAAAAGGCCTTTAGTTTGCTTTGTTTCTGGGTTTGGGAGAGCAAAAAAAGTGGGGAGGTGGGGTAGGATAGTTTGTTTGGGGGGGGGGGGCGGTGCACAAAAATCCAAGGACTATGTACCTTTTACTCTACTTTTAAAACCAATATGGACTTCTGACTTCAATGGGGAGGGACCAAAGCTTTTTATTTGTGTGTTAAAATTTATTTTATTAAACTTTTTGCCAAAAAAAAAAAAAGAATTTGTTACCTGCAAAAAAAATTTTCTGCACATTTTAAGAGGGGTGCATTTCAGTGATTTTTTAAGTCTTTATGGCTGCTCTACATGTAAATCCATTAATGCATTTGGATCTAGGAATCCTGTTATGCCCTGGCTGGTGTGGCTATGTTAAAGTGTAGTATCTCCTGTAACCAAAAGGTTTCAGGTCGCTTCCCAGTCAGGTCACATACCTAGGTTTCGGGTTAGGTCCCCCTCCAGGCACTCATGTATGCAACCCCCTGTCTGGATGCATAAGTCCTGGTCTGGTCTGATGGTGATTGCTGATCTCTGGTCTGGACACATATGGGAGGCAACCAATCAATGTTTCACTCTTGCATTGATGTTTCTTTCTTCCTCTATTCCTCTCTCACTAAAAGCAATGGGGGAAAAAATCCTCAAGTGAGGATTAACAAAAATTGGGATGCCTTCTTCATTTGAAAGGTTTGTAAATTCTTAACTGATCTTCCCACTGTAGTTTTAAAATTTCCAGCCCCTTCAAAGTTATCTTTTAAATATGTGAGACTCTTTTTAAATATGTGAGGCTGGTTATTACTTTGATATCTAAAAATCTTTAAGTTGCTTTTTTGTGGGGTTTTTGTGTGACAGAATAAACTGCAAATCTTAATGAGGTTTAATGACCCTGGCCTCTATATCCCAGCTTTGCCTTAACCTTCTTTAAGCCCTGTACTAGCTGTTTATTGCTGCATAACAAATTAGTCCCAAATTTAACAGCTTAACGAAAGACACTCATTATGTCACATAGTTTCTGAGGGCTGGGAATCTAGGAGTCGTTCATCTGTAGATGTGCTGCTGAAGAGAGCACTCTAGGAGCAGCTCATCTGGGTGATAGTGACGGAGGGTCTTTCACAAGGTGCTAAGGGCTGCATGCAGTCTTGTAAAAGCTTCACTGAACCAAGAATTTCACTTTTGAGCTTACTCACATAGTTGCTAGAAACCTCATCAGTTCCTTGCTAACTGGAGGCCTCTATTGATGAGCTCCTGCATTGTTTTATCAGTGTCATTACAACTTAGCAGCAGGCTTCCCCCCAAGGAAGTGATAGCACAAATGAGAGAGCACTCAGGACAGAAATCACATAAAAGTCCTAATTTTGGAAGTGCATAGCTTCACTTTTGTCATATGCTGTTGGTTACACAAACCAACCCTGGTAAAAATGTAGTAGGGAACTACACAGGCTGTTCATTAGAGGCTGACTACCAGCCTCCACATGCAGATTGTTTTCAGACCTCCAAAGCCGCATCCCATTACAGTACCAGCTCACAGTCCAAAATCTCATCCAAATTGGATTCAGGTACAGTGAGGCTTCTCAGATGTAGTAGCTCTGCCAGTATGACTTTCCAAGTACAAATTTCTCTCAAACTAAGAACCTTGAGAGAGCTATATGCCGACATCCACATCACATACCCAGTGTACAATGTTGGGTCAGGCTTAGGATAATTGCTATAAAACATTCCTATTCAGAGGAAGGAAGAGTATAGGGGATGGTAGACACAGGGGTTCCCTGGTACATATTGTTTCTGAAATTCAGTCAGACAAATGATGGTAGTTCCTTGATTATCAATTCCTGGGGATAACTCACCCAAGGTTCCTAGCTTTGCCCTTTGTGCATTTGGTTGAACCCTCTGTTCACCTTACCTTTCTTATGAAAGGTAGAACATGTTTGTTTGTTACTGAGTTTTCTTAGCTTGCTTTCTGCGGAAGTTTTTGGACTCTGAAGCCCTTTTTTGTTGGGCTGGCCCAAAAGTTCATTTGTTTTTTCCTGTAGGATAGCTCTAGTAGTGCTTAGTTATTTTAAACTTCATTGGAAACAGTTTTTGTTTAATTGTATTGTGACTGCTGTCATATCAGCGTACATTAAAAAAAAATTGTCAAACTGGTAAATTTTTGTGTAGTCATTTAAAATTGAAGGTGGAAGAAAATACACAACATTTTCATCATATATGTTTTATTATTTAAAGAAAGGTAAAAACATGCAGAAATAGATTTGTGGAGTGTATGGAGAACATGCTGTGATTGAATGAGTCAAGTGGTTTGCAAAATTTCATGCTGGAGATTTCTTTCTGGATGATCCTTGCTTCATAGTTGGGTAGATCAGTTGAAGTTGATAGCAATCAAATTGAGACATTAATTGAGAACAACCAGCATTATACCACGTGGGAGATAGCCTGTGTATTCAAAATATCCAAATCAATAAAGCTATTGGTGAAAATGAAAAATGTGTTTTATTTTATAGAAAGACACATGAACTTTTCAGCTCACCCAGTATTTTGTATGATCTCTTGTCTTTTCAGTTTAAGTTGGCAATATTTCTGAATATATAATTCTTTTAAAGTAACTTTGTGAGCCTTCTATGAGTTTTATTGGGGTCCATTTAATTTGTTGAAAACTATACCCATATATTTCTTTGAGATAAGACTTTTACTATCTTGAGCTGAAAGACAACACCTTTAAGTTTCCTAAAATGTAATCTCGTTGAGAGAATCTTTTAAAGCACATTGTTGTCTTCAGCAGGCCTTTTGTCTGAGGCACCATCTCTGATCTTTCTGAGGTCTTAAACAGAAGATTATTAGTCACTCCCCCAGTTTTGGTTTTTAGACCATGCTTGTTTGTTATTGTGTGCGTTTCTTCTTTTTTGTCAGTAACGTAGATTTAATCTTGGCTCAGAATCCATTGCTGAATTTTAGCATTGTTCACAATCTAAAGAGTGTAAATTTTTAAAATCAAGTCCTGACTCCTCTTTAACATTTTAGTTTATTTCTTCTCATTTTTACCATGCATAGCAGAAAAATAAGGCAGTACTTCCAACTCTGGTTGAAAATAACCCAGTTCATTAGGTAAATTTTCTACTTTTCACATAACTAAAAGATAACAGTGCTACTAAATTTTTTGCCCTCACCTGTAGCCTTGTAAAACAACATGAAGCTTTAATTATTAACAGCCTCTTCACTAATACTGTCCTCTTAGACCATGGTCTAGTTCCAAAGCCATCCCAACAATGTAGGTCTTTGTTATACAGTGAGGACTCTCAGTACCAATATATGTATCTACTGCTGCATAACTTAACAGCGTAAAACAAGAGTCTTGATTTCCCAAGTATCAGGAATGTGCAAGTGGCTTTACTGGGTGGTTCTGGTTCAGTGTGCAGAATACTGTTTAGAGTTAGAGTCATCTTTCTTGGAGAATCTGCTTCCAGGTTCACACATGCACCTTACAACCTGATATCTGCTTTCCCAGAGCAAATGAGCTGAAAGAAAGGATGTGTACAAGTGAGTAAGAGAGACCTAAGACAAAAAGTTGCAGTCTTTTATAACCTAATCTTCCAAATCACTTCTGTCACATGCTGTTGGTTACATAGCTCAATACAACAATGCAGGAGGGGACTGCCCAATGGTGTGGTCACAGAACAAGAGGGAAGGATCATTGGGGACCATCTTAAAGTCAAAGCAAACCCTCTGCTCAATAAACTGAACTATTGCACTTAATGGTCTATTAGTTCTTCACCTCTGCTTTTGCTTAGTTAGACCACTCCCTTTGCCCTAAATGTGTTTCCTTTCCTCATGTTCATTCAACACACTCCTATTTGCTGTCAACTTTTATGAAGCCTTTCTTGACTTGCCCTTACTAATAAGCCCTATGGATGGCACCCACACTTTTAGAAAACAAACTCATTTATATGATGATCTTTTTTACTATGCTGCAAGCCCTTTGAAAGCAGAAACAGTGTTGTACTTCGACAGTATTGTTCTGGCACCAGTGTTTCCTTAGTTAATGTTTAAAAAGTTCTGGAAAATTATAGGTACTTTATGATTGTTTGGGTTCAAAAATGGTAATTAGATCGCTTTTGGAGTGAGGATAATAAAGTACGATTGAAGCTATGAATTTTGTAAGATTGGGAAGGACATACAATATTATAATAAGCCAAAATTTTAAGCCTGAGGGGAATATCACAGCATTTTCAAAATTATGTTTTTTGGAACACTGTGCTAAATGTATTTACATAGGGTTAATGTAATAAATATTTGTGGACTTAAAAAGTATAATGCTAGATATTGTGGGGTCTACAGACATGTCTTTTCCTTCAAGGGTCCATATGATAAACCATAATCTGGGACCGTCTTTTAAGTCCCTGTTGTAAAGATGAGAAATATCCAGTTTTACTTTGGGTAGTTTGTGCTATCACTTAGTCTAATAACTGTGTAAATCAACTTTTAACTTTAAGTTCTAGAAAAGTCTCTTTTTTTCCTATTTAAAGTAAATACAAATAAAATCATGTAAAATCAAAATCAGTTATTTTACTCTTAAAGTTCTTATATTAAAATTCCTTCTCTCTGATCTAAAAGTGTTATGAAAATCAAGATTTTGATTACAATTACCTTTTTATTACCTTTGAAGTTTCCTTTTCATCCAAGTGACATCATGACAGTATATATGAGAATTATACATGAATTTTCCCTCTTGTTAAATTTTTCTTTTATGATGCAATTTCCAGTTATTACTTTTTTAAAAAGATTTTATTTATTATTTTTAGAGGGGGGGAGGGGGGGAAAGGAGAGAGGAAGAGAGACATAAATGTATGGTTGCCTTTCACCTGCCTCCAGCTATGACCTGGCTGGAGACCTGGCTTGCAAGCTGGTTATGTGTGCCCTGGCTGGGAATCGAACCAGTGACCTTTGGGTTTGCAGGCCAGTGCCTTATTCACTGTCACCAGCCAGGGCTGCAATTTCCAATTTTTAAAACAATCTTTTGGTGTGTATACTAGGACATATCATAGAATCAACTCCATAAAAATATATTCCTCAATTCCTTTGTATTGTTTTCAATATACTGTTTTTAAAAATCTGTTGAATTCTATTTTATCTTTTTTTTTTTTTTAATCCTCACCCAAGGATATGTTTATTGATTTAGAGAGAGAGACAGAGACAGAGACATTGATATGAGAGAAACATTGATCAGTTGCCTTTTGTACACTCTACGATTGGAAATCAAACCCTCAACCATTTGATATATACAGCACAAAGGTCTAACCAACAAAGCCGCCTGGCCAGGGCTATTTTATTTTTCGTTTAAACTTTTATGTTGTGATTTTATAGAATACACTTCACAAATTTCTTATAACTTTTGTAATGATGCAACTTTGTTTTTCCTGTGATGGGGTAGAATGATGAAATGCTTGTGATAGAATTAACAAAGTTTTTATTTATAACTAAAACTATTTGTCATGGATATCTAATTATTTTACTAAGAAACCAATAAAATAAATTTAATGTTCCTCTGTTTCTGGCCTCATCTATCTAAAATCCTTCCTGGCATAAATCGTAAGTTTGAATTTGAAAACATCTGTGATTTCTTAAGATTCAGACCTGGAAAATATTCACTAGGTAACCTGTCTTATCAGTTGGAAGATAACAGAATACAGTCTAATATTTACTATATGGAGTGGCATGAAACAAGATGACCACTATTCCTAATATTTGTGTAGTTTCTAAAAGAGCTTATTGCTGGAGCCTGGCAAGAGGTAGCCCTTGTGATATAAATGTGTAGCATACTGGTGTTACATTGTCAAAGTTGCTTATATACTTGCGTATTATGTAATCTGTCCCCTACCTCCTTTTGGTTCCTCCACGCCTCCTAGTTTTCTCCAACCATAGGATCATTCTTGTTTATTCCCTTTACTAAAATATTTCTCTATGGGTTGGCTTTATAATTTCTCACTGATCCTTTAGAACTCAGTTCAAGGTATCTATCTACCATTAGGATAGGTCTGTTACGTGCTCTTATAATAATTATTTGTTCTTAGCAATTACTTTCACTTATGTGGTTATTTAATTCACCTTTACCACATAACTCTGAGCTCTAAGTACCTTTAGCATCGAAGCTTAATGCTTCTATTATTTGTTGAATGAATGACCAGATCTGTCTGTTGTCAGTTAGTTTAATCTATTCCAGAGCTGTGTTTAAAGATTAAAAGCATATAACTCTCACTGAATTTAGTGGCATAGTGATTGTTCCATCAAATTCTTCTACTATGTTGGTTCTAAATGGTTAGACAAATCACTTAATTGCTTGGCCTTACTTTTCATCATTTGTAGAAGCAACTTGAACTAGCTGATTCATAAGCTTGTCTCCGATTCAAATGTTCAGTGACATTAAGGGTTTCCCTCCCTAAATTATCAGAGAGGATAGACAAGGTTGTATTGTAAAACACACAATCCTAAAATCTTACAGCTTTTATAACAGATTAGTTCATAACACTGGGTTGTCCATTGGGTTAACTTGGGAGTTCTCTTCTACATGACCTCACTCCAGGATTCAGCTGAGAGAACAGCCTCCATCTTAAACATTGATGGACAACTAATAGAAGAGAAAGAGTCTGAAATATCTCAGATCTTGTATCAGTTCTCAGATTATCTATTTGGAAGTTATAGCTCACTTCAGCTCAGAGCTCAATGGCCAAAACAAATCTTGTAGCTCCACTAAGCACAAAGAACCAGGTCTCATTCTACCATATTACTCAGAAGGCAAAGACGAAAATATCTGGCAAATAGCACTAATGATCTGCCCTCTGGTCAGCCAAAGATTTTGATCATTATCCTTCCCACAGACGAAAGATCTTACCATGTCTCCAGCGAATCCAGCCTGAAGATGCCTGCTACATAGCATCAAACTTTTGGAGTACTTTGGTTTACAAGTAATACACATAGTTCTCTAGATCTGCTTGGGATATGTTTCCTTTTGATCTGGAGATCTGTAAATGAAAATACTATGTCTTTACCTACGGGTAGGCACGTGCACGCGCGCGCGCACGCGCACACACACACACACACACACACACACACACACACACTATAGGTTGGAATCACAATAAGCACTTCCCTTCCCTTCAGGTCGTGGAAGATTGAGGGAAACAAAGCAGTCCCTAATCCAGAACAACTCAGAAGTCTCAGGCTGACTTTCTAAGGGTCCCTTTCCCCTGGATGTAGGGAATATTCTTTTTTGGTTACTGAAGTTTACTTGCCCTTGGAGGGGCTCCTCAGTTAACTGTTGTGGCTCTAGGCGTTGATAGCTAGGAGGTGGTTTGGTTGTTTTCTTTTCCTCCATCATCTTCCTTAGCCTCATCTAATGTAGGTATTGGAAAATAATGCCTTTCAGATTGGGAGTTTTATAATCTGCTTCCAGCCTATAGAAGGTTGGAGATCTAAGTATACTTTTAAGTCAGTCAGGTTTTAATCAGGGCTTTTGATTTGTGTTTGTGGGTAGCACTACTTTGTAGGCTTACGATGGTTTCTATTTCACTCATTATGCCTGTAGCCTGTACTCATATTTCTTTATTAGACATTTGTCTCATAAATGTTAATACCATACTATTAACTTGCTAAAAGAGCTATACCCTTAGTGTCTCTGTCAGTCTTTTTCCTATAAGCATTTGGTTCAACTGGAAGTTTTAACTTGGCCTCTGCTCTGAGATTTCAATCCATTCAAATGTTGTAACTATCATAGCTATACCCTTAATTTGAACCTTATCCTGAAGGTTGATTGTTCTTCCTTTGTTAAAGGCCATCTCGATTTTTTCACGTAGGGCTTGGTTTGCAAGTTACCGAATTTTTGAACTTCTCTTTTTATTCCTGCTTACAAACTGGTCGGTTAAACTTTTTATTTTTCTTGCAATACTAAACACAGAGCAACTAATACACCATCTTAATGTTCAGGTTTTTTAACCTCTTTTAAAGCTTCAGGTTTGTTAAATACATTATCTGCTTTTCAAGTCATCATAACTGACTTTTACCAACATTTTATGCTGCCTAATACGAATTGCTTCATGGTCCCAAAACTAATGGTATATTAGTTTCTGTCCAGAAAAAATCTAGCCATTGTTAATATAATGAGAACAGTTTTTGCAACATTGATATAACATTGGCAGCCAAGGACAGTGGACTGGAATGCACATACTTGAACAACGACAGCTTCACTGTACTAGTCACTGGAGACAGTAGATGGCATTGAGTGAGTTATGATTTATGTGGCTGTTGGATTCAAAATGACTGAGTGAGGAAACAAATCTGCACCAAATTTTGTGTTAAGCTTGAACATTCCTCTGCAGAAACTATATAAATAATTCAGAAGGCTCTCAGGGATGATACAGTAAGTGCAGTACAAATAGAAGTGTGGCAAAAGTGCTTCAAAGAATCTGTTGAAAGGGTTCCATGTTCTGGAAGGCCTGCAACAAACAGAACACCTGAGAATGTTGAACTTGTATGGGCTGTAATCAACAAAGGTCAGCAACTGGCAGTGTGCAGACTAGACACTGATCCAGTGATTCCAAAAACTGTTGTGTCCAGGATTTCAATTCAGGATCTTGGCATGAAACATGTCATGGCAAAATTTGTTCTGTGGCTTCTGCTACCACAGCAAAAGGAACATTGTACTGCAGTTGCTAATGACTTGATTCATACTGCTACCAATGAACCAGATTTCCTCAAGAAGGTCATAATCGGAGATGAACCGTGGGTCTATGACTATGATCTGGAAACAAAGGCCAGTAGTCCTAATGGATGTCTTCTGCTTCTTCACACCCAAGGAAGATATGGCAAAGTTGTAACAAGATCAAGACCATGTTAACTGTGTTTTTTTATTGAGAAGGTGTCTGTCATGAGTACACCCTTCCAGGCCAAACAATTAATACAGAGTACTACCTCAATGTTCTCTGTTGGTAGAGAGATGCAATGTGACAAAAATGGCTGGTGATTGGCAGCTTCATCACACATCATGGCTCTTGCAGAGATTTTTTGGCATGACAACAAATCAGCCAGGTGGGTCAACCCTGCTACAGTGCAGATGTGGTGCCCTACAGCTTCTGTTTTTTCCTAAAACTAAAATCACCTATGAAAAGGGAAGAGATTTCAAACAATCAAGGAGATCAGGAAAATACAGTGGGGCTGCTGATGGCGATTGGGAGAACTGTATGAGGTCCCAAGGTGCCTGTTTTGAAGAGGACTGAGGCATCATTGTCCTATGTACATCAATTCTTGTATCTTGTATCTTCAATAAATGTTTCTATATTTCGTATTACTTAACTGGATACCTTGGAGACATACCTTGTATTAAAATAGTACCCACTTTGTGTCTCTTGAAATAAACTAGGTAATGAGATGGTAACAAATAACCTCTAGTAGTTTATTTCTTGTTAATGTTTTATATATATATATATAGAATTTTTTTTTTTTTTTGTGGATCAGCTGAGGAACTAACCAGTCTGATGCAGCAGTCAGCATCTCAAACATGGTAACAGGTGGAAGAAGTGCTTTGAAGGATTTCACATCATTTACCAGCAATTAAAAACTCTGGTCCAGCAATAACATAAGATGCTGTGACTCATAGTTCATTGGCCAAAAATAGTCACCTCGTGTCTCCAGCCCGACACAGGAGGGCTAGAAAAGCACACTTGTACTGTATGCCTGAAGACAAAAATACTTTTATAAACAAAATTATTAAGACTATCTGTGTTAGTATTCATCTTTGTGTTTTAGAGAAAGATGAGGAAAAGAGTGTATTTATTATAGATGAAATCCTACATCTCCTTGCAATCTGGGAGGTGTGCTAACTGTCCTGTCATTTTTAGAGGACATTTATGAAGACAGCTAAGAGATATAATTAAGTAGGCCAAGTTTTATCTCTTCTGAGCTTAAATTCTTTAATCTGCCCTTCAGTTTGAAGGATCATAATACCTGATAACAAACTACAAGGCTAATCAAAACAGTCTGGTAATCAAAACAGTCTGGTACTGGCATAGGAACAGACATATAGATCAATGGGCTGGAATAGAAAGCCCAGAAATAAATCTTATGTCTATGGTAAATTAATGTTTGACAAAAGGGACATAAGCTTACAATGGAGTAAAGATCATCTCTTCAATAAATGATGTTGGGATTACTCAACTGGTACATGCAAAAAAAATAAAACTAGACCACCAGAATAAATTCAAAAAGGATAAAAGATTTAATAATATTTCATTGTGACACCATAAAAATCCTAGAGGTAGAGATAGGCAGTAAAATTTCAGGTATCTCACGTAGCAGTATTTCTACCAATATATCTCCTAGGGCAATGGAAACAGGAGAAAATAAACAAAGGGACCCCATCAAAAAGCTTCTGTACAGCTAGAGAAACCATCAGCAAGATGTAAAGACAACCTGCTATATGGGGGGACATTTGCACCAATGACACATTAATAATGGTTTAATCTCCAAAATATATAAAGAACTAATACATCTCACCCTGGGTGATGGCTCAGTGGATTGGCACCAGCCTGCAAACCCAAAAGTTGCTGGTTTGATTCCCAGTCAGGGTACATAACCAGGTTGCAAGCCAGGTCAGTAGGTGGAGGCATGTGAAAGGCAACCATACATTGATGCTTCTCTCCCTTTCTTCCTTCCTCCCTGCATTTCTCTCCCAAAATAATAAAATCTTAAAAAAAAAAAAGAAGAAGAAGAAGAAAAGAAAGAAAGAAAAATGAATACATCTCAAACCAGGAAGACAAATGATCCGGTTTAAAACTGGACAGCCCTGCCTGCTGTGGCTCAGTGGTTGAGGGCCCGCCTGCAAACTGAAGGGTCGCTGGTTCAATTCCCAGTCAGGGCACATGCCTGGGTTGAGGACCAGGCCCCCAAGTGGGAGCACATGAGAGGCAACCAACCACACACTGGTGTTTCTTTCCTTCTCTTTCTCGCTCCTTTCACCTCTCTCTAAAAGTAAATTTAAAAAAAATTTTTTTAAATAAAAATAAAAGTGGACAAAGGACCTGAATAGACTTATCCAAGAGGATATATAGTTGGCCTGTAGACATATGAAAAACGCTCAACATCACTAATCACCAGAGAAATGCAAATTAAAACCATGAGTAGATACCACCTCAGACCTGTCAGAATGGCCACCATCAATAAATCAACAAGTGTTGGTGAGGTGTGAAGAAAAGGGAACCCTAGTGCATGGTTGGTGGGAATGCAGTCTAGTGCAGCCATTGTGGAAAACAGTTTGGAGTATTCTCAGAAAATTAAAATTAGCACTCCCTTTTGACCCAGCGATTCTGGGAATATATCCTTAGAACCCTAAAACACCAATACAAAAATGTATATGTATTTCTATGTTAATGGCACTATTTAAATAGCTAAAATCTGGAAACAGCTTAAGTGCCTATCAGTAGATGAGTGGATTTAAAAAAAAAAAAAAAAATGGTACATTTACACAATGGGATAATAATACACAGCAGTGAAAAAGAAGGAACTCTTTACTTTTTGCAACAGCATAGATGGACCTGGAGAATATTCTGCTAAGTGAAATGTTAATCAGTGAAAGACATACCATATGATCTCACTTATATATGGAATCTAATGAAAACAATAAATTAACAGAATAAAAACAGAAGCATAGATACATGGGACAGACTGACAGCTGCTGGAGCAGGGGTCGGGACTGGATGAAAGATGGTGAAGGGATCAACCAAAGAACTTCTTTGCGTCACCCATGGGCACGAACAATTATATGGGGATTGACTGAGGAAAGGTAGAAGGTGGAGCTGGGTGAAAGTGTGAAAAGGGAGAAAAACTGGGAACAACTGTAATAGCATAAACAATAAAAATTAATATTAGCTAAATCGCTGACAATTGTCAATGAAAAATGGAAGGTTAACTTCTAAATTATTCACTTGGAAAGTCATGGTGCATTTTGTCTGTTTTAAAATCTGAAGATTCTTCTATAAAGAAAATGTTCAACATTGTTTTTCTGTTTATGCATTTCCCCAAATTATTTTAACCCAGAACTCCTCACATAACAATGGTATCCCTGGATACTATTCTTCGGAAGACGGTATTCTGAGACAATCCAGTTTAGATCAGGAAATTAAGAGCTGGAAATTTGAACTGACTTACAAAGATGATGTGGTGACTTGGCAACAATTCTGGAGGAAGTACGCACATCTCCTTGTTTACAAAGATTTTTTTTTTTTTTAAGATTTTATTCATTATTTTTAGAGAGAAGGGCAGGGAAGGAAGAAGAAATGGAATGAAACATCAATGTATGGTTGCCTTTCACCTGCCTCCAGCTGGAGACCTGCCTGGAGGCCTAGCTTGCAACCTGGTTGTGTGTCTTGGCTGGGGAATCAGACCAGTAACCTTTGGTTTCACAGCCGGCACTTTATCCACTGAGCTACCAGCCAGGGCTTAAGAGTCTTCTTTTTCTTAAGTTTCCCTTTGCTCTTAATTTTTAAAAAGGTATTGTGTGGAAATAATATCAAACTTACAGAAAAGTTACAAGAAAAAGAGTATTGTACCCACATATACCTACTATTAACATTGTGTCTCATTGGCTTTATTAGTGTTTTTACACACTTTCTGTGATTCCCCCAGATATTTTTTCTCATACTATTTAAGAATAAGTTGCATACATCATGATCCTAAATATTTCAGTGGTGAGGGCTGGGTTAATCTTTTATGATGTATACATTTCTTAGTAATCCCTTTGATTTTTTTTTTTTTTTAATAGACTGATACTATTTAGGGTTTGTCTGATGTTTTCTCAGATTCAGGTTTTGCATCCCCAGCTAGAATGTGAATTCTTATGGCATCACATCTGGAGACACAATTTATCTGTTTCTCATTGATGTTAATTTTATCACCCAGTCAAGATGTGGTCCAAAGCCCTGGCTGCTGGCTCAGTAGAAAGGTGCCAGCCTGGGAACCCAAAGATCACTGGTTCGATTCCCAGTCAGGGCACATAATCAGGTTGTAAGCCAGGTCTGTAGCTGGAGGCAGGTGAAAGGCAAGCACACATTTATGTCTCTCTCCCTCTCTGCCTCTCTCCCTTCCCTTCTCTTAAAAACAATAAAATCTTAAAAGAAAAAAAATGTTACACTGTATTGTTACTAGTTTTCCTTTACAACTAAGGAGCAGTCTGTGTGGAATCTACATCTTTTTGGGTCAATATAATGAAATTGTTAAGAGCTCATATTCAGAGCTGGGTTTGAATCCAGCAATGAATGACCCTAGGCAAGTTTACTGATCTGTGACATAGGGATAGTAGTTACCACCTCTTTCTTTGTGTGTGTAATAAATAGTATTGTAAGCTTTAAATGGAATAAGATTTGTGATAAATGCTCAGTACATGTTAGCTATTATTACTTTAATTCTGAAAAGATTAATTAATAGATACAGTAATAAAGCCAAAGTGAAGTTGTTCCGACTTTATAACCCAAAGCTAAAAAGGGCTTCATAAAGTCATTACTTCCAAGTAGATGAATATTTTATCCAAGATGAATGCTTTTTTAAAATACCTAGTTGTTGAGCTTGTTCTTTTGGTGTTCTCCCCTACCTGTTGTGCTCTGCCTCTTGCAGTATATATGAGACAGGTAGTTTAGGAGTAAAAAATCTATCAGGAATTTATTTTTCTAGACTCGACATGCCCTTTTTCAATTTCATAAGGATTTTAGTTGAATCTTTAAGAAGTAGACATTTTTTTTTAAATCACCCCTGTTTTTTAAGACACCATTGTAATAGTGTAATATAATAGTTGTGAAAGGCTTTCTAAAAGAGGTGTAGACATTTTAGAATTACAAAGAATATGGAGGTTGAGATAATTAAAGACAAAGACAGGAAGCATTACCAATAAATGTTAAAAGAAAAAGTTCTATGGCTAGAGTGTGAAATTCTGGGTAGAAAGTGGTAAGGTGTTGGACTGAAAGAATTAAGTAGAGCTAGATCCTGAAAGACTTTGTTTGCCATGCCAAGAAGTTTTGAATTTTACTACAAAAGCAGTAATTAAGCATGAGAGTGTCATGATCAAAACTCTTTAGAAAGGCCACTGGCAGTGACTCTAGAAAGGGAATTGGAAAAAATTGTGATACTAGAAATGGGAAGGCTAGGTCCTACATGAACTTTGGCAACAAAATTTTTTTTTTAATTACTGAATAAATAATTTCTAGATAGAAAATGAGTGAGAAATCTAGAGGCTCTTGTGCCTAATTTGGAAATAGGGATGTAGAAAGCAAGAGGAAGCTGGAAAAATAAGGCTTATGGCCTGGGTGACTGGATATATGATTGTTTTTAGTTCACTGAAATAGGTCAAATAAGAGGAGGAAAAGATTTAGGAGTCAGTGAATGGGAGTTTAAAGAAATGTCTGTGGAACATACATAAGAGATCTTTTTTTAAATATACATGTGCATAGCATTCAGCACAAATCTGGGCTAGAAATTAAGATTTTTGAATCCTGGTATCAACATACAAATGGTAATTAAAGCCATGATATGGGTGAAATTGCAGGCATGAGTATGTATTGTACAAGGACTAAGGACTAAGGCTTGGTACTGCTTTTGTTTGTATTAGATAATCTAGTAAACATGTTTTGTTTTCAGGTTTAAATTAGATATTCAGTTTATTCGAGGTTCTTGCTTTCAGATTTTAACCCAAAAAACTGAGAAGCATGAATTTTATTTGACTGCATCAATTAAAAGGTATTAAATGGCAGATGACTGTCTCTCAGGATTTCATTGGAGGGAACTGTAGAAGTCATCAGTATAAATAGTATAAACCAAAAATAAGAGCTTTTTAAGCCTTTTAAAATTTAATTTTAGGCAAACATTCAGATGAGATTGACTTTTATAAGAGTAGAAAGAAATTAGTTCTAGTCCCTTTCCTTCACTTGGCCACACATCACACTGGTTATGCAAGCTTAAACAACCCAAATCTAAAGGGATGTAAGGGATACAAATAAGGTACATGAGAAGGCAAGATTCAGAATTTAAACACTTAATTTTTCCTAGGGCTGCTTTTGACCATGTTACTTGGCAACTATAAGCCCTTAATATTTTCTAAGGAAAGTACTAAGTTGACAAATCTTTCACACTATAGACAAATAACAAGACAAGTATTTTAACTGTACCTTAGCAGTAGGCTTCCTTTACTGTTTCTTAACCTAGAAATAAAAATGATTTCTAGCGCCCTGGCTGGTGGCACAGTGGATAAGGTGTTGCCTTGCGAACCCAAAGGTCACTACTAGTTCCATTCCCAGCCAGGGCAACATAACTAGGTTGCAAGCCAGGTCTCCAGCTAGGTCTGTAGCTAGAGGTAGGTGTAAGACAACCATATGTTGATGTTTCTATAATAAATACAATCTTTAAAAATAAATAAATAAATATTTTTAAAAAATATATTTCTAAGTACTGAGCCCTAAGGACAAGGAGGGGTAGAGGGTAATGATCTTAGGCTCTTACCATTTATTTCTTGCAGAAAATACGTATTGAATTGCTCTTTTTTCTTGCCAAATACTCTAACCTTCAACTATTTTTTTAAACCATTTGCCCTGAATTTTTTAAATACAAAATGAAAATGTGTTTCTTACTTTTTCTTTACTTTTGTGAAATTTTATGTTTTTTGTGTAGTCTGGCTCATTTATTCAGAAAATATTTTTTGGATACTTGTACATGTTATGCACAATTCTAAACCTATAAAGCAAAACAAAAAAAATAATATCTACCTTCATGGATTTTGTATTCTAGGGAGAAGAGACAGATAAGAAATAAAACATTAATTTTATAGTCTGTAAGATTGTAAATGTTAGCGAGGAAAATAAAGTTGGGGAGGGGGATAGAGAGTGTTCTGGGGTTGAGAAGGGATTCCAATATTCTGCCATACTTAATTATGAAAATTTACAAACATGCAATAACATTTTAAGGATTTTTGCTGTGACCACCCAAATACCCACAAGTTAGATTCTACTTGCTTTATCACACATCTTTCCATCTCTCCATCTGTCAATCCATCTTTTTATTTTTTTTTTTTTTGATGCATTTCAAAATAAGTTGCAAGTATCATGCATGTTTCCCTATTTCAGCATACATATTAATTCAAGGTCAGTATCTATTGAGATTGAATTGTTTTCAAAGTAATTCACAAAAACTTAGTGTATATTCACTGACTTTTGACAAAGTTATATACTTGCAAAACCCAGTCCCCATCAAGATATAGAATGTTACTATCCCAGAAAATTCATTCCCCTTCCCAATCAACTCTTGTCACCACTACCCAGAAGCAACTACTGTTTTGATTTTTTCACCATAAATTAATTTTGCTTATTATAAGAATTAATATAAAGATTCAAAGAGTATCTACTCCCTTGTGTAAAGTTGTTTTTACTCACCCCAGCATTTGGGGGATTTATTCCTGTTTTAAATAGCCTATTTCTTTGTGTTACTCAGTAGTATTCTATTCTATTATTATATCACAGTTTATTCATCTGTCCTCCTATAGATTGACATTTGGGTGATTTCCACTTTGAAGCTTTTATGAATAAAACTGTGAACATTCTTACCCAGGTTTTTTTGCAGGCTGTGTTTTCATATCTCTTGTGTAAATACACAGGAGCCTGCCATGCAGAACATGTGTTTGGTTTTATAAGATCTGCCACACCTAGCCCTGGCTGGTGGCACAGTGGATAAGGTGCCAGCCTGCAAACCCAAAGGTCGCTGGTTTAATTCCCCAGCCAGGTCACATAACAAGGTTGCAAGCCAGGTCTCCAGCCAGGTCTGTGGTTGGAGGCAGGTTAAAGGCAACCATATGTTGATTATTTCCTTCTCTGCCTTTCTCTCTTCCCCTCCCTCTACAAATAATAAAATCTTTAAAAAAAAAAAAAAGTCTGCTACACCTTTTTTCTCACTAACAGTGTATAAGAGTTCTAGTTATTTTACAGCCCATTATTTGATGATGTCAGCCTTTCTATTTGGCCACTGTAGTGGGTGTATATTGAGGAATAGTATGTCTGAAAAGATGAACAAAGACTTGAAGAAGGTGAAGGGAGTAAGCAAGCTATCCCTCTGTTGCTCCTTTCAAATCCCTCCATCCCACTCTTCCTTTTTTTTTTTTTTTTTTTTTTTTTTTTTTTTTTTGCAAGCTCTTTCTTACAAGTTGGCAGAGAGCAAGGAACCTAGCATGACAAGAGCAGAGAATAGTAAATGATGCCAAAGAGGTAATAAGGAAAGGGGAATGCAAATCATATGGGACCTTGTAAACAATTATAAGAACTTTGGCTTTTATTCTGAGTGAGGAGGGGGATAACTGGAATATTTTGGGTAGAAGAATGATATGATCTGACTTGTATACTAATAGTACTAGACGAAAAGAAAAACGAAAGCTGGGAAACCAGTTAAAAGACTATTATAATAAGCCAGGCAAGAGTTGGACATCGATGTTTTGGTATTTAGAAATATTATTAGAAAATAAGAGAGAAAGTTATTCTCCGCAGCTATCTTGTTCAAGTGGCAATGGAATTTAGCTCTACATGCACAAAAAATCAAGAGTTTAAGCTTAAGTAGCTCTTTATTTAGTCATTACTTATTTTCCCATAAGGGATTGCTATACATCATTGTTACTTGTAATACATTGTTTTTAATTTAGTAATCCAAAGGATTTTAATGTGATTAGTTGCTGTTTATGGCTGGCTAAGTATTAAGGTCATTATTTGCTTAAATTTAGTGAATACATGACCATAATTTAATTTATGTTATGAATTCTCACACTATAAGCTTGACAAGCTCTTTTATAGTTTGGGGATAATTTATTAGAATTTACTGCAGAGCAAGTGGAAATCTTTTGTATTTTTTCATGCATTATTTAGATCCTTCTCATTTTTCTATAATGATATTTTATAAAATAATAAGTATCTGTGATAAAGCAAAATACAGTACTCGATGCTGAGTAGGTTACAAAGGTAATCTTATTTAGTCCTCATCTTTAAAATGCTACGGGAGAATACATCTTTCAAAGGAAAGATACAATGGTTAACTAGACATAGGGACTAATCTTAAGGAACTCATATTTTTGGAGATAAGTATGTACACAATAAGTAATTGCAGCAAAATTTCTAAGGGGAGAATGTAGTACTATAGAAGAATGAATTAGGTGGAGTAGGGGAAAGATAATTTTAAACCAGAATTTAAAGAACAAGTGGGAATTTTTTATGGTGGTTTAGAGGCATTGAATGGTAATGTCAGTAGAAGTGTCTGTCCTGTGAGCAAAGGCATAGAGCAGATGTTTTAAGACAGTCCCAGTCCCTTCAGGTTTCTGTCGTCGACATGTGGCTAATGCCACTCTTATCAATAAAAGTGTTTCCTGGCTTCTTAAACTTAAGTGATAGGCCCTGTTTAAAGCCAGTTTATCTTTTAACCCTAACTACCAATGTGTTTAACAAAGAGACCATAAAAAGGCACCTGAACATATAGGGTAAGCATAAATAACAAAGAGTGAAAAAGTAAACATTAACTGCTGAAGAGAAGGAATTGATGGGTGACAATTTTTAAAATAGGTAGTATAGTGAGTTGCCATACTTGAGTTCTCATAAGGAAAGGAAAGGAAAGTTCTTTCATGGGTCTCTGTCTCTGAAGCTCATGCTCTTCCACTGCAGGTTGAAGTATCAAAAGTAAATGATTTTGGAGCCAAGTTAGCAAGGTTCATGGAGACATGAAAGTGTACCTCTGAGCTTTGTTAAGATTAATGTTTGGTCTTTTTTTTTTTTTTAAGATTTTATCTATATATTATTTCCCCAGAGAGGCAGAGAGGGAGAGAAACGATCAACATATGGTTGCTTTTCACCTGCCTCCAGCTACGGACCTGGCTGGAGACCTGGCTTGCAACCTGGTTATGTGCCCTAACTGAGAATCAAACCAGCAACTTTTGGATTCACAGGCCAGCACCAATCAACTAACTGCACCACTGTTTGGTCTTTTTTTTTTTTTTTTTTAATGTTATCACTTTTTTTTTAAGATTTTATTCCATTATTTTTAGAAAGAGGGGAAGGGAGAGAGGGAGAGAGACATCAATGTATGGTTGCGTTTCACCTGCCTCCAGCCACAGACCTGACTGGAGACCTGGTTTGCAACCTGGTTATGTGCCCTGGCTGGGGAATCGAACCTGCGACCTTTGGGTTCACAGGCCGGCGCCTTATCCACTTTTACCAGCCAGGGCTGTTTGGTCTTTTTCAGATCCCCTTTTGTGTTCATAATGCTATATGTAGAAAACATCTATAAATACTTTCAGTTCAGGAGGCACTTTTAAAAAAATCTTAATCTGGGGTTATGTTTATGGGTTTTGGGGGAGTGGAAGGAACATCAATCATTTACCTCCAGTACCCACCCAGATCGAGTAATGATCAAACCCACAACCTTTTGGTGTACAGGATGACACTCCAACCAACTGAACTATCCAGTCAGGGCAGTGCAAGAGGCTTTTCAAGTTATTTGTTAAATCATAAATTACAGTTTATTTGATTCCATTAATGTTAAAGAATTCTTTAGTTTAATTTTATTTACTTTGTTCCTGTAAGATCAGACTTATTCAAGAGTTATTTTATGAAAAGCCAGAATTTTTCTTGGTGTTTTGATGATTAACTCTTAATTTTCAGCTGAATCTAATTATTATAACTATTCTATAATATAAAGAAACTCTACTTAGCCAAGGTGTATCAAACTAGTAAGTGGTCTTTAGCATAGCTTACTCCCTTTTCTTAAAACAATCTTTTAACTCCCATCTCTGCAGATCTTAGCTTAAATGTTGCTGTGCACTAGTGAAAGTGATACTGTCCTTTGAGATCTCTTTCCTATTTATATTTCCCTCAACACATTGTACTTTTCCTTTATAGCACTTAACACATTTTATAATTTATTTTTAGGACTATTTTATTAGTATCTCCTATCCATACTAAACTGTAAGCTCTGCAATGTCAGAAGCTGCATATTTTATTTACCATTATTGTTCCCAATGCCACGCATAGCTAGTATTCCATAAATATAGACTAAGTTAATTAATGAACAGGAGGTTCTGCTCCAGCATCTGTAGTTCTTGTTCTATACCAGCATTTCCCAATCTGTACTATAAAAGTTCTCCATGAACTATTAATAGGTATTTTCCAAAAAAATGATTTTGTTGTCAGAGGCTTGGAATGACTATATTCTTCCTTACGAAGAACCACAATTAAAATCTCTTAGAAGTTCTAAAGTAGAAAAATCTAAATTGAGAGTCTGGCATTCTCTGAATTTTTTTTTTTTTAACCGTCAAACCCTTTATTGAACTATCTGCTGATAATTTGAAATGAAATATTACAGTGAATACTGTTTGGAAATGCTGATGTACTCAATGCTGCAAGTTGATTTCTAAAATTTCACTAACAGATTTTCAGGGGACGTCTACCATTTTTATATAATTATATTTAGAGTTGGATCGTCTCAGGCAGTTGAAACATTTAGTAAATAATAATTGAATTCAGACTCACTCATTTATTTCACCATATTTTCCCACTCAAAGTAAAAATCTCATTTCTACTTACTATTTAACATTATACAATTTAATGTCCTATTTCTTAGAAATATATGTATATAGTTTTCAATTTTAAAAATACTTGCTTTACCTGAAAAGCCATGAATATTATGTTGCACACTTTTGTTTGTTACTTAGTTTTTAAGTTTATTAAAGTATAGTTAATATACAATACTATGTAAGTTTCACATGTACCTTGCAGTGGTGATCATCATGATATGTCTGGTAAACATCTGTCACCAAACCAATTTATTACAATATTATTGACTGTATCTCTTATGCTATACCTTATATCCCCATGACTTGTTTATTTTTATAACTAGAAGTTTGTGCCTCTTATTTTTCCCTTTATCTTTTTTAACCAAAGCCCCTCCCTTCTGGCAACTATCAATTTATTATTTGTTTCTGTTTCATTTGCTTTGTTGTTTTATGTCCAGATATATGTGAAATCATACAGCATTTCTCTGCCTGACTTAATTAACTTAGCATAATGTTGCAAATTGGCAAAATTTAATTCTTTTTTATTGCTGAATAAATGGTCCGTGTGTGTATATATCACATCTTTTTCTATTCATTTGTTGATGGACATCTAGATTGCTTCAGATATAAGTGGGGAAAGCTACATATTATCATGTAGTGAAATGTATTCAGATTTTTTTGTCAGTATTACAAGTACATTTTAGAAAACATGGGAAATAAAATTATAAAAGCATTTCAAAATCATACCATGTGGAAGTAATCTGTTTACTTTTGGTTTATGTACTTTGAAACTGTGTGTATGTGCACATATGTATGTATGTAGATATATAGGTACATTTCGTTCATTTATTCAACAGATATTTAAGCACCATGCTCTATTCCCAGTGCTATTTTAAGGTGGCTATTCAGTAGTAAACAAAATAGACAAAAATCTCTGGGCTCGTGGTGTTTAGATTGAGATGGGGAGGAATAGGATGGAATGGAATGGAAGGAATGACAACAGTAAACAAACCAAGTGTATGACATGTTAGAGGATGATAAAGCAGGAAAAGGAATGAAGGAGTTTATAAAGAGAAGGATTTTTATTTATGCACATCTTCTTTTAGACTTTCTATATGTGTACATATGTTCAGTTACGTCTTTTTAAAAAGGTTAAACACAAATATCCTAAGCATACAATTTTCAGATGTCTTTCTTTTTTTACTTAATAAATTAGTGGGCAGGTTTTGTATCGTTAAATATTATTCTGAACCATTTAAAGACTACATATATCCTATTTTATAGTTATGGCTCATTTTCTGTTTAGCAACCAATGGGATCATTTTTTTTTTTTTTTTTTTTTTTTTTTTTTTTTTTTTTTTTTTTTTTTTTTTTTTTTTTTTTTTTTTTTTTTTTTTTTTTTTTTTTTTATTATTTCCAGAGAGAGGGGAAGGGAGAGAAGGAGAGAAACATCAATGTATGGTTGCCTTTCACCTGCCTCCAGCCATGGATCTGGCTTCACTCCACATGGATCTGGTTTTGTGCCCTGGCTGGGGAATTGACCAGTGTTATCTTTTAAAGCCTATCAGCCATCATTGCTCTTCGTAAAACAAAAATTCCTTAATATGACCCATGACCCTGCATGATTTGGTACTAACCTCCCGTGCAGTTGTGTCTTACTGTATTTCCCCCTCGCTTACCATGTTCTAGCCACGCTGGCCTTCTCTGGCCTCCTTGTCTTTGAGTCCTCATACATACGTGAGAGGCAGTAAGTAGGAATACATATTGTGATAGTGATACCCCAGGTGTTGAGGGATAATTTTTAAGACTCAAGAGAAGAACTTAACCATGTCTGTTGGCTATTTTATACATCTTGGATCCCTGATCTATCATTTTTTATTATGAAAATGTTCACATTTAGAGAAAAACTGAAAGAATAATACAATCAACAACTAGATACTCAGCCTAGATTCTGTAATTAATGTTTTGCAGTATTTTTTATTCTGTGATAAAATGGTTTTTGATTGAATCATTAGAAAGTATGTGGCACACATCATGACACTTTACCCCTAAATGGCATGTCTAAGGGGAAATAATTTTCTAAACTTTAAAGAGGAAATTGTGTGAAATATTTTATAAAATAAGAAAAACAGAAATAAGATTTTTTTAACCAGTAAGTATTCACTGTAATACTGATAAACAAAAAAATTGATTTCACAATTATGGAAGTGGACATAAACATAAGGAAATATCTTTCTACAGAACACTCTCCATACTAGAAAGACTAAGCATATAGAAAACTAATCTTCTTTAATATTGAAAGATATTTCTTTGCTACCACATTTTGGATATTTAGTATGCTTTAGGCATTTTACCCTCAACATACTATCATATGGTTGGTACACAAATGTACATTTACAGATAATAAAATTTGGCTGGGATAAATACCTTGTTGCAAGTCCCAAAGTCATAGAGCTAGTGAACTGTGCAGCCAGCATTCAAGTCCAGAGCACTCTTGATAACAAAGTCCATGCTCTTAAGCAACATACTGTACTGCCTGTAAAAATCAACTTTCGGGAGTCCCATTTCACACCTAGAATATAATTTTCATTATTGTTCATCTAGGAAAATAAAATGAGATATCCAGGAAAATTCTGAAAAAGATTATATGGGAGGGAGAGATTGCCTTACCTGATAAAAAAAAAGGTAGTATGAAACTACACTCTTTAAAATACATTAAATACTGGAAGAGGAAATAGTCTAGTAGAGTAGGAAAAAAACTTGGAAATATTCCTAAGTGCAAGGGGAATTTATTCCATGATAAAGGGACAATTAACTTTAATATTGAAAGAATATCTTTGCTACCACATTTTGGATATTTAGTTTTAATTTTTTAATTTTTATTTTTTTATCCTTGTTCTATTATAGTTGTCTCAATTTTTCCCTTTGCCCTCCTCTGTCCAGCCCACATCCCACTGTCACAGTCCATCCCCACACCATTGTCCGTGTCCTTGAGACACGGACAAAAAACATCTTCTTTGACTAATCTTTTACCCTTCTTTCTACCCACCCTCCCCCTTTTCCTTTAGCAGCTGTTAGTCTGTTCCCTGTTTCCATGTCTCTGATTATGTTTTGCTTATTATTTTGTTCATCGGAATCATCTTAAAAGTCAGATCGTATGGCATTTGTCCTTCATTGACTGGCTTATTTCACTTAGCATAATACTCTCCAGTTCCATCCATGCTCTCACAAAGGGTAGGAATCCATCTTTCTGCTGGATAGTAGTCCATTGTGTACATGTACCACAGGTTTTTAATCCATTTATCCACTGATGGGAACTTAAGCTGTTTCCAGCATTTGGCTATTTTAAATAGCACTGCTGTGAACATAGGGGTGCAAGTACTTTGGTGTATCAGGATTGTTAGGGTATATTTCCAGTGGTGGAATCACTGGGTCAAAATGCAGTTCCTTTTTTTCTTTTTTTGTTAAGATGTTTTTTATTTTTAGAGAGACTGGAAATTGAAACAACAACCTTCCATTTTTTTATTTTTTGAGAAAATGCCATACTATTTTCGACAGTTGCTGTACCAGTCTACATTCCCAATAGTGCACTAGGGTTCCACTTCTCCACATTTTCACCGGCACTTGTTTGCTGATTTGTTAATGATGGTCATTCTGACTGGTGTGAGGTGGTATCTCATTGTAATTTTACTTTGCATCTCTGATGGCTAGTGATGTTGAGCATCTTTTAATATATCTATGGGCTATCTGTATGTCCCTACCTTGGAGAAGTGTCTATCCAGACTCTGCCCATTTTTTAATTGGATCATTTATCTTTCTGGGGTTGGGTTGTGTGAGTGCTTTATATATTTTGAAGAAACCCTTGTTCAAAGTATCATTAACAAATATGTTCTCCCATACAGTGGGTTCCCTTTTCATTTTGATGCTGGTTTCTTTAGCTATGTCTAAGCTTTTTAAATTTGTTGATGGAAGTCCATTTGCTCTGTTTTGTTTTGTTTTCCTTGATTTCTCTTAACCTAGGAGCTATATCAACAAAAATTTGCTACAGGAGAGATCTGCAATTTTACTACCTATGTTTTCTAGTAGGACTTTTATGGTAAGTTGGTGATCTAGTTTCATTGCTTTGCATGTCCCTATCTAGTTCTCCCAATACCATGTATTAAAGAGGCTATTTTTACTGTATTGTATGCTTCTTCCCTCTTTGTCAAATATTACTTGACCATAGAGACTTACGTTTATTTCTGGGTTCTCTATTCTGTTCCATTGAACTATGTGTCTATTCTTATGCCAGTACCAGACTGTTTGATTACAGTGGCTTTGTAATATAGTTTGATATTCGGTAATATTTCTCTAACTTTGTTCCACATTCTCAAGATTGCTGTGGCTATTTGGAGCCCTTTTTGATTCCATATAAATTTCTGAAGTATTTGTTCTAGACCTGTAAAAAATGCCCTTAGTTAATTCTTCCAGTGCATGACTAGCATATATGCACTCATTTATTTGTGTCTTCCTCTCTTTCTTTCTTCAGTGTTCTCTAATTTTCCAAGTATAGGTCTTTTACTGCCTTGGTTAAATGTATTACTAGGTACTTAAAAAAAATTGTTTTTTGTAGTTTTTCTTTCTTTTTTTTTTTTAACTTTATTGTTGTTGTATTACATCCATCCCCTTTTTGCTCCCCTCTGTCCCCCTCCCCACCCACCCATTCCCCCCTAAGTCAATCCCACCTGTTGTCCATGTTCATGGTTCCTTTATACTAGGTTCTTGTCTAAGCTGCTCCCCTTCTTTGCCCCTGCCTCCCCCCTCCCCGCAACCGCTTTCCCCCTGACCACTGCAGGCCTATTCCTTGTATTCATACACTTGGTTCTGTTTTGCTTGTTGTTAGTTTTGCTCATTATTGTCCCGTAATGGATGAGATCATATGATACCTGTCCTTCACTGACGGGCTTATTTCACTAAGCATAATACTCTCCAGTTCCATCCATGTTGTTGCAAAGGGTACAAGTTCCTTCTTTCCTTCTGCTATATAGAATTCCATTGTGTAAATGTACCAAAGTTTTTTGATCCAATCATCCACTGCTGGAAACTTAGGCTGTTTCCAGCACCTGGCTATTGTAAATAGTGCCACTGTGAACATAGGTGTGCACAGGTTCTTATGAATTGGTGTTTCAGGATTCTTTGGGTATAGTCCAAGTAGTGGAATTGCTAGATCAAAAGGCAGTTCCATTTTTAGTTTTTTAAGGAAACCCCATACTGTTTTCCACAGTGGTTGCACCAGCCTGCATTCCCACCAACAGTGTATGAGGGTTCCCTTTGCCCCGCATCCTCGTCAACACTTGTTGTTTGTTGATTTGCTGATGATTGCCATTCTGACAGGTGTGAGGTGGTATCTTAATGCAGTTTTAATTTGCATCTCTCTGATGACTAGCGATGTTGAGCATTCTTTCACATGCCTCTGGGCCCTTTGTATATCTTCCTCAGTGAGTTGTCTGTTCAGGTCCTTTGCCCATTTTTTAATTGGGCTGTCTGTCTCCCTGGTGTTGAGTCGCATTAGTTCTTTGTATATTTTGGAGATCAGACCCTTGTCTGAGGTATCATTGGCAATTATGTTTTCCCATACAG